>CAUYQV010027505.1:0-34099 GCA_963574575.1 Galagoides demidoff | reverse complement strand
CACCTCTATGTCCTTTCTATATTCTTCATATCATTCATCTCTTGTCTAATTCTGTTTTGGGATTTTCTTTTGGTTATTTCCCACTTTTTCAGCAATTTCTGTCACTGTTTTTATCATTCATATTTTAAATTCCCTTTCTTTCATTTCTAACATTTATTTATAGGTGGGATCCTCTGTAGTAGCTACTTCATGATCTATTGGGATAGGGGGTTTCTCTGTTGTTTTTCACGTTGCAAAGATTTTTCTGCTATCTCTTCCTCATGAGTGTTTTCTTTTTTCTGTTTCTTTGCCCTACTTTTTCCTTTCACTTCCTCCTGCTCTCTAAGTTACTGTGCCTCTGACCTAAGGTGTTGAAGTGTCCTTTTGGCAAAGGACTAAAAGGAAGAGAAAAGTGAAGAGCAAGAAGGGATAAAAGATTAAAAAGAGAGAGATGAGAAAGGAAAGGGGCTACTAATAGGGAAGATTGGCTAAAAAGAAGAGAGGAAGAGAAAGAGAGAGATAGGGAGTAGTAGTGATATATAATAGAGTACTTTGACCCCCACCCACAAATCCCAACATTTGGGGGGCTGGGTTTGATGGGTCTCTTGAGGTCTGGAGCTCTTTGCCTGCCTGAGCAGAAACAAAATCCCACCTCCACCAAATAGAAAAGAGAAACAAAAATACCATAAATCAAAACAAAGCAAGCAAACAAAAAAACTTAAAATTTGAGGAAAAATAAAGAATTCCAGGGGCAGAAAAATTAGCAAAAATGAAGCCCTCATTATTAAAGAAGGAAACAATGAAAAATTATAATTATACAAGATAAAAGAAGAAAAAAAATCTAGTGGGAACAAAGGTGAGAAAAAAATTGGAAAGAAAAAAGAATTGTGTATATATCTATCTTGCAGTATATTGCCTGGGAAACAGATTATCTTCTGGGGTATGAGATACTAATCACAACACTGAAAAAACTGTATAAGCTGGAGGCTAGAAGCCTCTTTCTTGCCAAGGAGACTGTGCCCCATCTTCCTGACTTGTTTGCCCTCAATTCCCTCAGCATGCTTATTAGACACTCCTTGACCTTCCCAACGGTTATGCAGTGGCTTTCCCAGTAAAGCATGTGTTTCTCAAATGTCCCCAGGAGTGTCTGCCCCATTTATCAGGCACACCAGAACTGGTCTCACACTAGGACCCTGAGGGCCAACCCTTCAAGGCAGTCTTCCCACCATGGCTGTGCCTGGCCAGGGGCTGAACAATGAAAGTTCCCCTAAGCCTCGTGGCTCAGTCCTCCTGAGTGCTGTTCAAAATCATTCACTTGCTCACTCACCTAAGCACTCCCAGGGTAACTCAACCAAGTGCACAGGCCCAAAGGGGGGAAAAACAAAACCCACAGGGGAGGTCCTTCTCTGTCTGCAAACTGTCATTGGTGCAGCTATCATCCAAACAGCCTCTGCCAGCATGCAAATATTTTCCACTTCTTCATTGCTTACCCTCCTCTTGGTGTCCTGAATTCTCCTGCTACCTCCCTGTGCCCCCCAAAGGGATGTTTCTAAACAAAGCTCACAAGCCAGAAGTGCCTGGAGTCTTTTCACCTCAATCTTGCCATGCATGGTTGCAAAGAAGCTATCTCTAGATTGCCATCTTGCTCTGTCTCCCATATTTCTGCTTCTTGAGAGCTGTTAGTACTGGATCTGTCTACTGATGCTGGAACTTGCCCTGAGACCCAGAGGAATGGGGCCAGGAAGGGTAAGTGTGATTGCCGAGAACACTGAGCATGGTACTACCGTCAGCTGTGAGGGTGGGAAGAGAAGGCAGGCAGCAGTTCGGTGCAAAGAGAGAGGGGAGCCTTGGGAAAGCAGCTGGTTTGTTTCCAAATTCCCAACTAGAATCCTGTCGATTCACCCAGTTCTTTAATCATTCCACATGCTCACTGTGTGCCAGGCTCTGTGCTGGGCGCTGGCCGCAGACATGATCAGGGAACTGCCCACCTCAGAGATGTCTGGGGGGAAATTTGAACCAGTTCTTATGATTTGTGCTGATGTTGTGTCACAGAGTTTGTTGAGGACCCTCCTGTCTAGGCCTCCAGGAGGAAGACACAGCACATCCTCAGAAGCTTGGAGGACAGTGGTGACTATCTTCAGGGTCCCCAGAAGCTTGGGAGAGGAACAGAAAATACTGCTGGCATGAACTTTCTAGGGTAACATTTGTGCACTGCTTTGTGAAGTCATTTTAACCAACTTGTGGGCAAAGTATTATTTTCACTTTTAAGCCAAAAAGACTGAGCATACTTGTCATGGTTAATTTGACATGTCAACTTGGCTTGGGCACAGAGCCTGGATATATTCTGAGAGTTTCTGTGAAGTTGTTTTTCTATTGTTGTGATTAGCATTTATATTGGTAGACTTGTGGGTAAATCAGATGTTCCTCCATATGTGGGTGGGCCTCATCCAATTAGTTGAAGGACTTAATTGAACAAACACTGACTTCAGAGTAAGATAGAATTCTGCCAAAAAATGCCTTTGTACTCCAACTCTTCCCTAGGCCTCCAGTGCTGGCCTACACTATAGATTTTGGACTTAACCAAGCTATCAAAAATCACATAAGCCAGTTTCTTAAAATCTTTCTCTCTCTCCAAAGAACACACACACAGAGATACATGCACACACTTATGCAACACAGTACATACCATTTTTCCCCCAAAATAAGACCTACCCAAAAAATAAGCCCTAGCAGGATTTCTATGCATTTGTTAAATATAAGCCCTACCCCAATAATAAGACCTAGTGATGGGCATGGCTATGCAGCATATTTGCATAGCCACACCATGCATTTCAGCATGGAGTGGTAAAGAAGACTGGAATACCTTTTATCTGCCACAGCTCCTTTCTCCGAGCCATTTGCACTTGCACAGTGACGCGCATGGTGACCGCAGTTGCAGGCATCCTATCACACATGTGCAAAAGGCTAGGGGAAAGGAGTTCACACATCACTAGTACCAGCCCCATCAACAAGGTCAGCTCCCCCGTCAGGTTTCAGAAGAAGATGACTTAACTGTATTTGAATAAATGTAGATTGTTGTATTATACTTAATAAAAATAAGACATCCTCTGAAAATAAGCCGTAGTGTGTCTTTAGAAAAAACAAATATAAGACAGTGTCTTATTTTGGGGGAAACACGGTACAAGTACTCAAGAACATGCATGTGCACACACAGAAGTGCACACACGCATACACCATTGGTTCCGTATCTCTGGTGAACCCTGACTAATTTTCTCAGATGACATACTCTGCTAAAAGACAAGTGATTCTACAAAGCTAGATTTGAATCTGGACAGCTAGAAACCATCTTGGTCATCCTGCTCCATAGTGAACTTTCTACTGACCCTTCAAGACAGAAGAAAAAGGAAAGAAAGAAAAGATCAGAAATTTAGTCTGTTTAGTCAAGCTAAAGAGTTCTTTTTTCTGAGGTATTGTTATCTTTCTCTCAGTGCCAAAATGTCCTTTTTTTTGAGAAATGATTCTATAGTTAACAATCACTGATTTTTTTTAGTGACATAATTTGGAAAATATAGTGAGTTTAAAATCTTTCCAGTATACCAGTTTTTAAAAATTTCACAGGCCTTTCAATAAACAGTCTCAGACCCCACTGCCAGTGGCACATGTCCTTGTAACGAATATGCCCAGGCTGTACAGTATTTCAGCAGCAGAGGTGGGTAAAGCACAGGTGCACTCAAGTCTCAGGGGAGAAGCAGGGTATTTGTGCCTAAGGAAGTTTCAGGTAGCAATAGCTAGAAGCTGCCCACAAGGGCTCACTACCTCCCTTTCTCCCCCATCTCCCCAGACAGCACTATACATTGTGGCCCAAGCTGTTGCTGTCACTAGAAACGAACCAGCTGACTTGAGTAACCTGTTTACCCTTTCTCAATGCGCGTAAACGCTGGTGTTGAATACTTCCAACTAGGATTTATGTGCTTGGGATTATTGCTCATAAAGGGGTCCCCAGCCCCTCCCCAGCCTTGAGTTCACCACCTTTATCTTCTGTTTCATCTCCTGAGATATTCAGGCCTTGCCTGCCTTCAGAATCTAGGGAACCCTGTAGCACCAGGGCCCCTAAATATTACATATTTCACACATTCAGAGTCTGTGGAGGTTGGAGGACTGCTCATCTGGCCAGCAGTGTGGTCCCTGGACTGAACCTATGTAGATGGGCTGACAGACTATGTGACCTCCTGCAGTTCCTCATAATTCAAGCAGAGGTTAAAATACCTTGCCCAAATATATCAAGAATGGCCAAGTGAAAAACCAAACACTAAAAATCCATTTCTTATTGATTCAAAACTTTTCTCTTTTAATTTTAATAATGGAAATATTTCTGTACCACCCTTCTAGCATCCTAAATGCTGCTGAACATGCCGCTACAACTGGGGATCATCTTTCTGTGTTGCCATGATTGTGCTGGCTTCCCTTGGACATTTCTGGCTGAGGGATGCTCTGGGTGTCCTAAAAGGACTTAGACTGAATGTTTTCTTTCTCAGCAGTTTGTCTTACAACCCTGCCCTTCCTGGGAAGGCAAAGTCACCTGGAGGTGTGGTTTGAACCCCAAAATGTTATAGAGAAGAAATGTGAGTTCAGAGTCTGGAACAAACCCAGTGTGTGCGAGGCACTGCAGGTAGGGATGTAGCAAAAGCACCATGAGAACCATTGAGGCAGGTGGGATGACAGTGTGGGGCCACTCCAAGGTCAAGGGACTACAGCAGTTTTTTAAGGTTGTCCATTCCAAGCATCGGGGTGCATTGGGTGCACTAAACAAGCAGAGACATGGGCACAGGGTATCTTCTTGTTATTGTTGCTTTTTTTTTTTCCTTTTGTAACTCTTGGCTACATTTGCCTGCAGTTATTTGCATGTTGGTGGGGACAGACCCCTCCACACAATGACCATCACCACCTCCATCACTGTGCTTTTCATCCCATAAATCTGTTGTGAACTGGAAACAAAAGAAACAGAACGTTCTCATAAAACTTTGTTTAAGATAAGAAGAACTGGGCTTTAAATAAGAACTCAGATTCTTTACAACCCTAAGATCCAGTTCATGGCACTTATGATAGCAGCGGTAACTGCTCACAATCCTGTGGTGTTAACTGGAAACCTTTCTCACAGCCTGTGTCACTACCTGCAACACTCATAAGTGCCCCCATTTGTTGCACAGTGAACAGGGCCCTGGACCAGACCCACTGTGCACATGACCTCAGTTAATCCTCTCAACGGCCCTAGAGGATGGGCAGAGTTAACCACATGGAACATGAGGAAGCAGGCTTGGAGTGGTCACATGCCTTGCTGGGGTCCCACGGCCAATTAGTGATGGAGCAGGATTTGATCCAGGCCTTCCTGGCTATGAAACCTTTTCACGTTGTTTCCAATACTTCCAGGGCCTATACAGGTCTGCCAGGCTGATAGCCCAGCTGACAAAAAGCCTTGCAAAAGATTGAGGGCCCTGCCACAATTCCAAATAAAGCTCAGTGAATCTGAGTAAACTGCATTGATGTATATTAGTGGCGATCGCTCTCTTTGTGATCTAAGTATATTGCCTATTTGTATATTAATGGTAACATTAATATACATGTAGGCAATATGAAGATAGACAAATAAATAACTAGACTGGTAGATAAATAAATAAATAAATAAATGCAACTTAATTTTGGAAATCTATTTGGAAGTTTCTACTAAGGCTGAAAATTGAGTCCATCATTCAGTATCTTCCCAACAAAAATGTGTGCCTACATGCTCCAAAAGATATATTCCAATGTGTTCTTCTAGACAATCTTCAGTATCCCCACACATGGAACAACTAACTGTCCATAGGGGGAAAGTGGACATATGAACTGTATCCATGTAGAGGATGCTGCTCTCAGTGGAAATCAGCCAGCTGCAGCTCCCTGCCCCAACAGGGCAGGACCCGGTATCCCCATATTGTTCCATCTTTGCACCATGTATCTTCCCCCACCAGCCTGGGACTTCCTTGAAAAACAGCTTCTCTTTTTCTTATTTTTATTTTGGATTCACTCATTGCCATCACTTTTGGGAGCATATCCTGATTCTCTACTCCCTGGCTTACTTCACTTTTCCCTCCCTCTGTCTCTAATAGATTCCATTCTTCTTCCTTCTTTATTTATAGAACAGTATTAAATTTGTTACTTCTCTGTTCCTTGTGGCTGAAACTAAGTCTTTTATGTTTATAATACTTGGCTTGCAGGGACTGACCCTAGGACAAAGCTCCATTAATGTTCACTGAATGAATGAATTATGAGTAGAGAAGCCAGTCCAATGCCTGGAAGAGGATAAGAGGCTGGAGAGGAATCTAAGAAGGAAGAAGATATCCTTGGGTCCCTGTTTCTTGGCTCCCAGTGTTGAGAATGAGCACTGGTGCCTAGATATGATTGAGTGTTCACAAACAGAGTGATCACTAATCCAATATTACCAATTGGTAATATTCAAGTAAGCACTCTCTCCAAAGATCACCATTAACATAAATGAATTACAGAACAAAAGCTCCTTAGATGATACCTTCTCCACAAGTGAAGAAGAGAGACTCAGAGTTGGAACTCAGACCATCTTATATAGACTAACTAGATTGTCTGGTTTGTCCCACCTTTTCTTCAACAGAATTGCCTATTGCCACCCAACTAGGTATAATTGATAGGTTGGGGTTATATAACAAGACTTCCTAATGCATGCTTCCTCCCTTAAACCTTCCCCAGGAACCCATGGAGGTAGAAATTTGCAAGTTTAATTATATGATAATAGGCTCAATGGGCCCAGGTCAATGTAAGGTCACTAAATGATCCTCATTATCTGTTCCAACTGGGAAATAGACCCCAGCATTTAGTCGGTTCCTATTCTCTGTCCTTAGCCATACCCTCTTAGGAGAGAAACTCAGGACTGCCAGTATGCCTCCTCCTAGGCCCAGCCATTCCTGCTCTCACTGTCAGAGACAGAAGCTGGGGGCTGACCAGCCACATCTCCCCACAAGATGGAAAGAGGAAAGCTGAGAGCTAAGATTGCATGTCTACACACTTAGTCACCCAGCCACGGAGGGCAGGACAGCCCATATGCAGTGGCAGTGCCAACACTGGCAGTGGAGTTGCCTTTATAGGCTGCCACCTCCCTAGAGGTGTAGACCTACTCTGAAGGAGCCTGTGACCTCACAGTCTCTGCTAGGCTCTCTCATTCTGTCCCATTGCCACTCTTACACAGACTCTTGATGTCCATTAACACACCCACCCACTGAGTTTACAAACTGGTAGTTTGGAAGCTGCTCCCAAATGCTGAAGGAAGGAACTCTGGAGACTTTACTAAATCATAAGGGAAAAGAAAATGATTAATCAAAATTTCCTTTGAACAAAAATGTAGCTTGGCTCACATGGCAACAGTCACTTGGTAATATTCAAGTAAGCACTCTCTCCAAAGCTCCCATGAGCTTATCATGCTCTGTTGGACACTGAAGATAAAATGTTTTGCTTGAATGTCCCACAGCAAAGTTATATTTTCCAGCATAACACACCACTCCAAAACTTGGTATGTTGCTATAAAAACTGTTTTAAGTACTTAATGTTCTGTGGGTCAGCCATTTGGCCTGGGCTCCAGTGAGAGGTTCTTTTTCCCATCTTGCCTGAGATCACATGTACATATGGCAGCACTCGCCAAGTGACTCAACTAGAGCCAGATGGTCACAGAAGTCTTCAATCATATGTCTGGCAGTTGTCACTGACTATGGATTGGGTGATTTAGGGGCTCTCAGCTGGGAAGGATCATCTCTGTTCCATATGGACTCCCATACTATAGGAAATTGCACCAGACTTTTCACATGGCTGTCCCTGGGATGTACTGCAAAAGAATGTGAGTAGACACTGTAAAGCCTCTGGAGGCCTAAGCTTAGAAGTCACACAGCATCACTCCTTCCACACTCTTGGTCCGTGTAAGTCATGTGGCCAAACCAGGAGCCAGTGTGAGAGGTCACTACTCAAGAGCATGCACCAAGGAAAGGGCATAACGGCAGGCGTATGGAGTAATCCAAAACATAAGGGGTCATTGCTTTCTTTCCCTACATACTAGTGCCCACACTGTTTCCATGAAATGAATTCTTTAGTTCCCACCATCTGAGAAAATGTAAGATCTTGGCAATTTCCCAGAAGTGAGATAAGTACACTCTAGGAGGAGTGTAGATTGAGATCCATTAAGCTCTGTCTTCCATCAGCATAGAGATTGGATCAGGCAAGTATGAATCTGTAATTAGGAGAAGAGGTCCTAGGGTAATAAAAAATAAACATTTGTGAGTCAACATAACACAGATGATATTTAAAGACACAAGTGTGCATGGGAGCATAATGGAGCATTCCCACATTAAGAGATCAAAGACTTAAAGAGAAACCAGCTATGGTTGATGATGCAGGAAGAAAATAAAGTATGTTATCCTAGAAGTAGAATATGGAAAAAATAACCAGAGGGAGTAAACCTTTCTGTGAAATGGCACTTATAACTCAAATAACAATCAGAAATTTAACTTTTTGCAGTGCAAAATCTGCTTTAAAATCTAGATGACCTTGGTTTTGGTAATGAAGGTTTAGATACAACACCAAAATCACAATCCATAAAATAGAATAGTGAGAATTTGGACTTTATTAAATTGAAAAATCCTGCTCAATGAAAGATACTGTTACCAGAATCAAAAGACAAGCCACAGACTGGGAGAGGATACATGTGAAACACATATTCCATGAAATATCTGTATCCAAAATATATAAAGAATCCTTAAAAATGCTATCCAATTAACTCAACTCAATAAAAATAAATGGGAAAAAGATCTGAACAGACATCTCACCCTCCCTCCCAAATAGAGAGAGATAGCAAATAAATTTTTGAAAAAATGCCCAATCTCTGTTTGTTGCTAGGGAATTGCATATTAAAACAACAATGAAATACTCCTACACACCTATTGGAATGGCTATAATTTAAAAAACCTAATAACTCTCATTCATAGCTGCAGGAATGCAGAGTGTTAGAGTCATTTTGGACAATAGTTTGGCACTTTCTTAGAAAGCTAAGCATAGTTTTACCACACAATCCAGAAGTATATACCAATTGTGTTGAAAATTTATGATGACATAAAAACCTGCTCATGAATGTTTATACCCGATTTATTCATAATGATCCCAAACTAGAAGCAACCAAAGTGTTCTTTAATAGGTGAATGGATAAACAAACTCTGGTATAGTCATACAATGAAAAATTATTCAATAATAAAAAGAAATGAAATATTAACCTATGAAAGACAAGGATGACTCTTAAATATATAATTATAAGTGAAATAAGTCAGTTCTGAAAAAGCTACATACTATCTGATTCCAACTATGTACCATTATTAAAAAAGAAAAACAAGGAAAACTATAGTGATAACAAAAAGATAAGCAGTTGCCAGGGATTTGACAGGAGGGGAAAGGGTTGAGTAGATATGCAGTTTATACCTAATATATATGCCTATACATTAGGTGTAAACTAAGGCAATCTGAACAATACAAAAAGCCAAAATACAGTACAAAAATAATGGGAGGTTTTGTAGAGCAGTGAAATATGTTGCATAATGCTGAAATGGTGAATCTATAACATTAATCATTTGTCAAAACTCTTAGAAATTTAGAGCACAAAGAATGAAACCTTAATGTGTGAAAATGTTTTTAATAATCATTTAGGAGGCCAAGGATCAGGATACAAATGCAGACCATGACAAAAGAATCTGTCTCTTTTGTCTATAAAAGGGACAACTATAAACTCACAAATGTATGAAAGAACCTCACTGAAGGGGATGGGGAGGAAAGGTGCTGCCCTCTGTAAACTTGGAAATGAATGGAGTCTGTAAGACTAAAGGCAAAAGAAAGTGTATGTAAATTCTAGTTGATAAAGCTTTTTCCCCACAGGGGCACTCGTTAACAATTCCATTATCACTGTATAACTGTACCGGAACTGAATCATTAAGTAAAAGGATGAGAGTTGGAGTGAGCCGGGTTTCTCACCATTGAAGTAGGGGGTTATAAATTTAAGCAAGGGAAGGCGATAGAATGAGCCATGTGGCCATGGATTTGAGTCAGAGAAGCAGTATGAACTGTTGATTATCTTAATACAGATGCAGATGACCATGAATAGAAATAGGTACAGGTACATTACACATACTTTGGTATACACACAAGTACATCTTTGTTCTACTTATGGAGAGAGCCTAGAAGCCATGACATTCAGGAACAATGAGCACACCTAATGCCCACACCTGGTTTCTAAAAGCATCCTCTGATAAAACAAACAGGAGCTTGTTAGATGAATGGCTGACTGTAAGAGTAGGATACAGTTCCTAAATTGCCTTCTAATGCTACAAAGGAAGGAAATGTGAAAAAACACAACTCACACACACATACACACTCAAATCCACAATGATGGAGGGGAACAAAAGTTCACAAAACCAGTGAAAGAGTTCTCAATACACAAATCTAGAATTCAAGCAACAAAATAGTAGTGGTAGATTTTAACCCAAAGTATAAAATAACCCCAAATGATATGAATGCATGCATAGATTACAAATAAATGGTAAGTAAAAGGAAACTATCTCATGCAGAAGAATTCAAATGTTTCATGTAGAAACTCAGGGCCCAAGGAGGTGGAGTATGACTCTTCATGCCTTGTGTGTCAGCTGCAGGTAGTGACTTGATTCCAAAAGATATAAAAACAGAAGAGGAGTAGAAAAGAATAACTTTTACAGTGGAGAAATCTGACAAACTCTAAGGCAGCATTGATGCTGATCAATGTCAACATCAAAGTAGTAAGTCTTGTTGACAGAATGGACCCTTGATATGATGTGTGAAAATTACACTTTACCTCTACGTGCCTTCTCCTCCAAACCCCAGTCTCATCATGAGAAAAGTATCAGACAAATCCGAATAAGGAGAGATTCCACCAAATATAAACCTCCTACTTCTCAAAATTGTCAAGAGAATTAAAAACAAGTAAACTCTTAGAAACTGTCACAGATCAGAGGAGGCTAAGAGAAACAGCAGGATAGATATATTTAGGGCATGGAACATAAAAAGAACTTTAGGTATAAACTAAGGTAATCTGAACAATACAAAAAGCCACTGAATCAAGAAAAAGACAACTTTTAACTGGTAGGAAAATATTACGGTCCCATACCCTCTCCAGCTTGGTTGCAATCTTGAAGACAGCGGCCTTCATTCACAATGTGCAACCCAGGTCCTCACTTCAGAGAGACCAGAGCAGAGCTTATTTCTAAATTATTGTATTTTTTCTAGTGGGTCTAGGGACTACCTAAAAGCCTGGCAAAAGGTGTTTGTTTAGCCTAACTCCGAAGTCCCTTGATGCAGAAAAGTGGCAACAATGATCAAACACATTATAAGTCACATGAAAAATAGCATCCTTCAGGCAAAAGATTAGAATTAAGATATACAGTAGAACCTCTAAAGCCTGGGAGGGAAATGGAAAGAGTTTCTTTGAGAAATCAGGACATTCAAAAGCACCTGTGTGGGCTGTGGAATTTAGAAAGCCATATGCACACCTGGGGCAAGAAGCAGACTTAGAAAGGCCTGAGAAGAGCCTAGGTTACATGACGGCTCATTTTTAGGATAAGTAGGAAGTGAAGGCTAACGCAGAGCATTAGTCTTTTTTAATGATAGCAATATTTTATTGATCAAGTAGCAAATGTTATAATAATTCATTTGGAAATACTGGGAAACTTGTTAGTTTTCAGGGCATACGAGGTGACTCCAGATAGTTTCAGCCCTGAACAACTTCATTTCTATCAAACAGACATGTAGACAGATACCTACATGGAAGTAAGTAATTTGGTGAAATTTGAGGAGGACAGAGACAGAGATAAGTACAGGGGACCTTGAGATACAGAAGAGTGACCCTCACCTTAGGTGATCAAATCAGGGAGGTAAAGTAACTTGGACAAAATCACATGAATAGGAAATAGCTGAGCCAATTTTCATTCTCCATAATGACAGATATCAAAACCTCATTTGCTTTACTTGACTGCTGCCACTTAGATTTGCAGCAGCTCCAAAGGAGAGAATCACTATTGCCTAGCTAAGGGTTGAAGAAGTGCCACAGCACAGAGCCAGTCTGCAAAGGATGGGGGGATATTGTTTGTTTTGTTTTTGTTTTGGGTCTTCTTTGTATTTTGTTCTCTCTACCTCCCTCTCTCTCTCCTATTCAAGGGAAATGTCTTTCAAAATGCTCACTGAGCACAGGCTAAAGGACCAGAAACTTCAGAGGCCACACATGACAAGGACTACAGTGTTCACAGAAATTGTTTTGAAAAGTAACTAAACAATGGACAACAGCAATCTTCAACAATCAAAAACAGAAAACCATGGGGAGAGGTAGAATTTCCAAAGCTGCTATTTTAATATTAAAATATCTTGTTTTCAACAAAAAATCACTAGGTCTAATTAAAACCCATGTTGGGCATACAATGTATAAAGATGACATTTATAACAACAACATAAAGGGGGCTAGAGCAGTAGGTGGAATTTCTGTTGGTTAAATCTTCTAGTCTGTGACACTTGTCATAGCAGTCCTAGGAGACCAATGTAACTGATAACTAGTAAGGAGATTGGATCAGCAATAAAAACAATCTCTCAAAGTATTAACAAAGGTATGGAGAAACTGGAATTATCCTTCATTGCTGGTGGAAATACAAAATGGTTTGGCTACTGTGCAAGACAGTTTGGCCTTTCCTGAAAAAGTCAAACATTAAATTACCTGTGATCTCCAAATCCCACTCCTAGATATATTCCCCAAAGAATCGAAAACAAATACTCAAACTAGTCCATGTGTAAGTATGTTCATCTAAGCACTGTTCCTATAGCCCAGAGGTAGAAAGAGCCCAAACATCCATCAATGATGAATGCATAAACAAGTTACAGTGTATACATATAGTAGAATATTATTCAGTCACAAACATGAATGAAGTACTGGTACGACAACATCAATGAACCTTGAAAACATCATGTAAGTGGAAGGAGCCAGACACAGAGTATATTGAGGAGCAAATGCTTAGTGGGTAATGAATTTTACTTTGGAGAGGTAGAAATGTTTGAGAACTAGAGAGAAGTGGTTGTTACATGACATTGCAAACACAGTGACCGCCACTGAACTATTCACTTTAAAATGACTTATTTTATGTGAATTTCACCTCAATCTTTGGGGTGAACTGTTCTGTTTCTTGATTGTGATGAAGGATACATGAAGCCTTAATACACTGCAGTATTGTACATATCTTAGTGTGCATGTACACACACATTCACACACACACACACACAAGGTCAAACAAAACTTGGGAAATCTAAATTGGATTTGTGGGTGATGGCAGTGCCAACATCATGGTTACAATATTGTACTATAGTTTTTCCAAAGGGCAGACAGATTCTCTCTATATTATTTTTAAACCTTCATATGACTCTACAATTGTTTTAAAATTAAAAGTTACATTTATAAAAGATCTCTCTTTCCAGCTTTAATGATGCACATCCTGAGGGCTGGTGAGATACTTGGAGTGTCATCCTGATCATCCATTCTGTCACCAGACAAGGCCAGGTGCATTTCCTACTGCCAGGGTCTGTAGGAAGTTCAAAAGACCTCCTGCGAGTCAGCACCCACTGTGCTCCTGGCTGTTCACTGGATTCTGCCTCAGGTTTTCTCAAACTGTCTGATTTTATACTTTGCTCTATGCCTTGGGCTTAGCCCAGGCACAAGATATCATTTCCTCTTTCAGAATCAAGTATTTTAATACATTTCAATACTGCAGCTTCCTACCACCCATCTCAGCCGGAATGACAGCTCATTGGCACACATGATGTTTGAAGAGGGCGAGGAGGAATATAATTTTCTTATAGTGCCTCAGTTCCCCACTAGGGAAAAATAAAGTAGGTAGGGACACTGAATTTCAGAGCTAATTTTTTTTCAAGAGGCATTAAGGAAGACTAGTTATTCAGAGGCTTCTTAGAAAGACTGCCCATCTGTGAGTCAGGAGGACTGTAATTTAATTGCAGTGAGACCCTCATAAGTTGCTTTTTTTCTCCTGAACTTGGCTTTTCTTGTTTCTACCTGTGGAAGTTAGGTCAGTTGCTTTCAAAAGCCCCTTCCAGTGTGGAAGTTCTCTGTCTCTTCTTGTCAGTCGTCATGAATCTGAGCTCTGCCATGAACTAGCTGGGCACTGATTTAATCCTTAGGAGCATCAGACAGAAGTATCTTCACTTATACAAAACACTGAAAAATAAATAGATAGGGTTGCTGGAATTTTGACAGTGATTGCACCAAATCCATAGATCAGCAGGAGAAGAACTGACATTGATCGACCACTCCCCCATAGCAAACATGTCTCCACTTAGATTTTTTTTAGTTTCCTTTAGCAATGTTTGTATTTCTCAGGGTATAGAACTAGAATTTTGGGATCAAATTTATCTCAAAGTATTTAGTGTTTTGGAATTCAAAGATATTTGTATTTCAGTTTCTGATTTTTCACTGCTAGTGCACAGAAATGCCATTAATTTTTGTGTATTGATCTTGTCTACTGAGGACTTGCTAAACTCCATTCTTGAGCTCATTTTTGAGAATTCACATGGGCACTCAAAACTCAAGAAAGTTTTACTTCCTCCTACACTGAATTGGATGGTATTTATTTTGTTTCCTTGTCTTACTGCACTGGTTAGAACTAGCTGAAAAGAAGTTTTCCCTCATGGCCTCAGTCAGGAATTCCCTTCCAAAGGGGAGATTTGGGGATATATCCCCTAAGAGAGGGAGTTAAAGAGCATCCTTCAAGTCAATGAGAAATTTGTTGAGTGTTTCCTGCATGGTCACCTGGGGACTCCAGTAATCCCTTCATCTCTTGAACCATCTTTCAAAGCTCTGATGCCGATAGGACAGATAACACTTCAGGTGCAACAATCCAGACCAACTCAAGTCTTGTGAAGATACTTGTTGGGGCTGTAGAGTTTAATTCAAGAAGAAATAGTCCAAGCAGCTGGGTTATTAGACTGTAACTATACACAATGAGAACTGACTGTGAATAATTCATTCCATGCTCTAACATGAAAATGATATGGAATGGAATTTGCTCTGTGCAGTTAGGTCATCCTGATTTCCCTGTATAGCCTTCCAGAGAACCAACAGGACCTCTGTGTGTGCCATATAGGGGGCAGCCCAGACCTGCACAGCTGTTCCTTCCATAACTACCACCTTGAAGGGCCCTTGTTTGACCCTCAACACCTGGGCTGCCTATGTTCCTGAAGTCAAAGCCTGGCCTTCCTAAAGCCAGAAGGCAAAAGCATTTCCTGACCCCCTAGGGCTTGCTCAGTCCTTCTCAGATTCAGACTAACTCAGAACTTGAATGCTACCAAGGTGGCTTGGGTGGCTCATTCACTCAGATCCCAAAGGCGACCCCTCAGGCTATGAGGCCACAGTCCTCCATTCAGGGTGTCACTCAGGCTCTGGTGCTTCAAGCCTAGGATCCCATGTGACAGATAGAGGGCTCCCAATACCCTTTTCAGGGCACCTACTTTTCCCTTGCACAGTACACTCCAGCCCTTTGCTTGGGCCCTGCTATCCAAAGCATGATGCACAGGGATGTGGGAGGAACTTGGAGGGAGACAGTCAGAAATGCCAGCTCTTTTTCCCCCCCCCCAAATATAGAGTCTCACCTTATCGCCCGCGGTAGAGTGTTGTGGCATCACAGCTCACAGCAACCTCCAACTCCTTGGCTTAAGTGATTCTCTTTCCTCAGCCTCCCAAGTAGCTAGGATTACAGGTGCCCACCAGAACGCCCAGTTATTTTTTTGTTGGAATTGGCTGGCATGGGGTTCGAACCCGCCACCCTGGTTATATGGGGTGGGCACCTTACCCACTGAGCCACAGGTGCCTCCCAGCACTCCCAGCTCTTAATAAAAATCTTTCCTTTTCAGTGCATCTCCTGTTCTTCTTCTTCTTTTTTTTTTTCCAGTTAAGTCATATACACATAGATCATGAATACATTTATGCATATGTGGGATACAATGTGTTGATATTTTAATACAATTTGGAGAGCTTACATCAAACTAATTAATATAGCTTTCACCTCATTTACTTGATTATTGTGTTAAGACATTTATGTTCTATACTTGATAGATTTGACTTATACCTTTGCAATATGCTCCATAGGTGTGGTCCCACCATTTACCCTCCCTGTATCAAACCTCCCCCCTCCCCTCCCTTCCACTCTATTGCTCTCCTTCATCCTGGGTTGTAGTTGTGATCTATCTTTCATAAGAAAGTGTGAGTAAATATAACTGATAGAGGCCATCTACAGCAAACCCACAGTCAATATTATATTGAATGAAGTAAAATTGAAAACATTTCCACCCAGATCAGGAAGCAGGCAAGGTTGACCACTGTCTCCACTGCTTTTTAACATTGTAATGGAAGTCTTAGCCTTCACAATCAGGCAAGAGAAGGTAATCAAGTGTATCCATATAGGGTCAAAGGAGATCAAACTTTCACTCTTCACAGATGATATGATTGTATACCTGGAAAACCCCAGGGACTCAACTATAAAACTCTTAGAAGTGATCAAGGAATACAGCAGTGTCTCAGGCTACAAAATCAGTACTCACAAATCAGTAGCATTCATATAAACCAATAATAGTCAAGGAGAAAAAACAGTCAAGGACTCTTACAGTAGTTCCAAAAAAATGAAATATCTGAGAGTGTACCTAACAAAGGACATGAAAGAGCTCTATAAAGAGAACTATGAAACTCTGAGAAAAGAAATAACTGAAGATGTTAAGAAATGGAAAAACATACCATGTTCGTGGCTGGGAAGAATCAACATTATTAAAATGTCCACACTACCCAAAGCAATCTACAGATTTAATGCAATCCCTATTAAAGCACCTCTGTCATACTTTAAAGATCTGGAAAAACTAGTTCTTCATTTTATATGGAAACAGAAAAAATCTTGAATAGCTAAGACATTACTCAGAAATAAAAACAAATCAGGTGGAATCATGCTACCAGACTTCAGACTATACTATAAATCTATAGTGATCAAAACAGCATGGTACTGGCACCAAAATGGAGAGAAAGATGTATGGAACAGAATTGAAAAGCAAGAGATGAATCCAGACATTTGTCATCATTTGATCTTTGATAAACCTATCAAAAATATAAATTGAGGGAAAGACTCCCTATTTAACAAATGGTACTGGGTGAATTGGCTGGTGACTTGTAGAAGACTGAAACTGGACCCACATTTTTCACCTCTAACAAAAATTGACTCTCACTGGATAAAGGACTTAAACTTAAGACATGAAACCGTAAAGATTCTTAGAGAAAGTACAGGGCAAACACTTGAAGAAATTGGCCTGGGAGAAAACTTTATGAGGAGGACCCCCAGAGTAATTGAAGCAATACCAAAAATACATTACTGCAATCTGATCAAACTAAAAAGCTTCTGCACTGCCAAGAACACAGTAAGTAAAGCAAGTAGACAGCCCTCAGAATGGGAGAGGATATTTGCAGGTTACGTTTCTGACAAAGATTTGATAATCAGAACCCACAGAGAATTCAAACTTATTAATAAGAAAAGAATAAGTGATCCCATTTCACTATGGGCAAGAGATTTGAACAGAAGTTTCTCTGAAGAGGACACATGTATAGCCTATAGATATGAAAAAATGCTCATCATCTTTAATCATCAGAAAAATGCAAATCAAAACCACTTTGAGATATCATCCAACTCCACTAAGAGTAGCCCACATAACAAAATCCCAAAGCTACAGATGTTGGTGAAGAAGTGGAGAAAAGGAAACACTTCCCCACTGCTTTAAGGAATGCAAGCTAATATGTTCCTTTTGGAAAAAAGTTTGGATAACACTCAGGGATCTAAAAATAGACCTGCCATTGGATCCTGCAATTCCTGTACTAGGTGTATATCCAAAAGACCAAAAATCATTTTGCAAAAAAGATATTTGCACCAGATTATTCATTGCAGCTCAATTCATAATAGCCAAGTCATGGAAGAAGCTCAAGTGCCCATTGACCCATGAATGGATTAATAATTTGTGGTATATGTATACCATGGAATACTATGTAGTCTTAAAAAAAGATGGAGACTTTACCTCTTTTATGTTTACATGGATGGACCTGGAACATATTCTTCTAAGTAAAGTATCTCAAGAATGGAAGAAAAAGTATCCAAAATACTCAGTACTTCTATGAAACCAATTTATATCTCCTGTCATCTGTTGTAGCTTCTTCAGGTGGAATTTATAGAGGAGGAAGTACAGGAAAATAAAATCTGTCCTAGTCCCCTAGCAAAGGATCTTCTCTGCTCTGATAAAGAATTTGCCTGGTTCAGGAGAGAACAATCTGGTTCTCTCTCTCTCTCTCTCTCTCTCTCACACACACACACACACACACACACACACACACACACACAGTCTCATGCACACTTACTGAAGAGCTTTATTCAGACATGTTATCAGCCTCCAGTGTCTCTCACCCTCCAGTGTCTCTTTGGGACCTGATCCCAAAGACTCAGTCTGGGTTTGTGGCAGCATTGCCTCTGGGCGGCAATCTCTGCAACACAGTCTGGACTCACTGCCCTCATCACAGAACCCCCAGCTTCTGTCACTGCTCCTGCTTGCACCCATGCTCAATGTCTAGCCCTTGCAGAGCAGCCCAAGACTCTAGCATCTTCCTCTGACAATCAACCCCTGGCTGCTGCAGCTGCAGCTGCACACTGAATTGAGGTCACTCTGAGAGCTCATAGGGACGTGCTCTGCTTCCCTCCAAACAGGAACAGCTTTTTAAATTCCAACAGTGATAAAAATCACTTCCTCCTTGTGATATGAAAGCATATACTTCCTGTCAATCAGGGATGTCTCTTCTGGACAAACACAACAGGGGACTACTCCATAATTACTTCATGGTTAATATAAATGAATACACACTGGGATTTTCCACTGTGGTAGAAATATTTATATGTGCTATGTTTTTTCCTCCTATATTCAAAATACAGTTTCTCCAGGGGCCATGCTGATATTCACCTCCCACACACACACACCCACCTGTGGTTCTAAATACTGTGGACACTGACCCCTAGCAGGGGTTGGGAACTCTGTGTGGGTGTTTGGGTCTCCTATGATGTGTGGTAAGTCTGCAGTACTTGGAAGGGTCCCAGCCTTACTTGATAATAAGCTCAGAGACGTTTAAGTAGGTGACAGGCCTGCCTGGAATTTGAACTTTGTTATCACTTTATAAAGAAACACATAATGTATTTAACCAGTTTCATATACCCTGTAGTTTTAAATGCATCAATTACAGGAATCAAGGAAAGAGGTGCTTCTATGCCAAGAATTCTTCTCCTTTTGAGAAAATCCCGTAACAATGGCAAGGCCTTTCTAAACGTCTGAGTGACGTCAGCTCACAACACCTGTATTTGTGGCTGTCACCAGGACCCCCTGAATGGGTGTATTCTGAGTATGTGTAGAAATATGAATAACATTGTTTCACATACAAAGAAAATTCTTGAGCAAAATTATCTTCTGTTCATACACATTTATTCATTTTTAAGCATGTACATACATCTGATTGCCTTCTTATGTTTTCTAGTAGAGTTAGATCTGAACATTTATATATTGTGATACATATAAATTATAAAAGACTTTCTTGTTTCTGCTTTTTACTGTACATATTATAGTCAGGACTTTATTAACTAGTTAAAAATTATGTATACAGGTAAATTATGCTGTTTTGTATTTGTTTCTGTATAGTGAAAGGACTGTCACAAACTATCTTACACAAAGAGGTACCCTGTGTATTAGGCCTACCAGTATTGAGAAGCACTCTTCTGCATTACTGAATCCTCCCAAGTGTTCTGCTTGGTGAGAAATCTTTTTTCATAAAAGAAGGCTGGAATTAGATTGTGACGGGGATGAACTAATTTGGGGTTGAGGAGATAATGTCAACTAGTCATATATTAAATACACAGTTGGATTAGAACAGCCACGTCAGTGAAAGTCCCAGGTCTTAGCACAGGTAGCTGATGAGGTCACATTCCTGTCAGCCACAGGCTGAGTGTCAGATCTCAGGCAGAAAGGAGACTGTTCAACAAGATGGTTAGTTTCTCATTATGGCTGAATAATCACCAGCAGAAAGGGTCAACTACTGCCTTATTCTAAGAGGAAATAAGAATATTCATCCACATTAACATTTCCTTATAGAATGGAACAGTTCTCTCAGTGAACATAATTCTTCCCTCTAGGTCATCTAATTGATGCTCAAGAAAGAATGAAATAACAGACAACCACACAAATGAGCACATGATGACACAAACACCAAAAGCTTATAGGGACCAGAGCAGAAGCTTACGTAAGTATTCATGAACATCTCTTCCAGGTGGAACCTATAGTCATCTGAGGATAAGCAGGGTCTCAGTTGAGTTCCAGCTAGAAACTGTTCCCCACTTGGAACATAGTGAATACCCCCTAGCAACTGTACACTGACCTGGGCTCACTGGGCCCATTGCCATGTAATAAAACTGGCAAATTTTGACCTCCATTCACTCATGGGAAGGTTCATGGGAAACGTGCATGCTGTTAAGAAGTTTGTTATGGAACCCCAACCTGTCAGTTACCCCAAAGACAGGAGGCCACACACAACCCTGCCTGGGAAAGGGGGGATAAACCAATTCCTTTACTCAACCTATGTAGGAAGGTGTGTTAAGAGTTCAGGGTCTCTTCTCCATTCTCAGAGAGGGCCCTGTCTAACTATGAAATGTATTCTCTTTACACGTCATGGGCCTTTGCTGTATAACAAGTGCAAGTTGACGGTGATTGATTTGTGTTTGTGGTCATTCCCTCCTTGGCTAGGCACCAGTGCTCATTCTTGACACTGGGAGCCAAGAATAAGAGAACAGCCTCCTCCAAAGGGATCTCACAAGAGCATCCTGGAGATAGCATGGGTGTGAGGACACATATAGTATTGGGTGCAAGCAGAAATTCCAGATGCTATTTCAGACTTTACAGATTCAACTCAAGAGCTCTGCTCCATAACAGGGAACTCAGGTAATATCTGGATTATGGATCAAACAAATAAACAATTTCCCTGAAGCAGATATATGATATGAAGAAAGGGTGGGTTGGAAAATAAGATGGCAGGGGACGCAGAGGGACCCAGAGAGCCCAGGATGGGAGGAGAGATCTGGTGGGTTGGGGGTGGGGAAGTGTTGTGCCACACCCTTTTCCTGTCATCCCCTCTGCCACCTCAGAAAGCCTCTGTGACTCTGCTGTGCTCTGTGATGCAGGCCTGGCCTATAGCAAGTGTGGACACCCTCAGCACTCAGTTGCTTCAGGTAGCTTTACTGGGCAGATGATAGATTCTGTGCTCTATTTTCTGCAATGTGACAGTGAACAATGGCTGACCTTCCGCTCAGTTCTGCTCCACATGTACTCCCAACTCACCTTATTGGTTGGGTTGGGTTTTTTTTTGTCTACATGTGGCATCAAATAATGGTTTCCCACTTATCCAGTACTTGGGAAAACAAAGACATCTACAGGGTAAGAAACACCCAGTAGAAACTCTTTGTTATTTCCCATTCCTATTCCCACAGTCTAAATGAGTGGGGCTGGCTTAGAGGTCGCTAGAACATCCCTCTTCTAGAAGAGGGTAGGCAGGGCTGGGGGCTCTGGAGGATGGAGGTTTCTAGCTCAGGCTCACAGGCTGCCTGCCTGGGCATTGTGGTGGGTTCCAGGAATAAACCCCAAACGCAGAGGTTTCATGGTCCTGGTTTAGCATATTTAGAAAATTTGAGTTATTTGAAGGGAAATAGTCTGTCCTAGAATTTGATGTTGAATAACTTTGTCATGTAAGTTGTCACTCAACCTTGAAGGAAAGCAATGCCAAGTCCCTCTGAGCTCTGTCCCCAGGATACAGAGTCCTCTGAGGGAGCAGATGTGACAGTTATCTTCTGATTCTGTGTCCACCTTGAACACAGGACTTCTGAAGACACCAAATGAGGCTTTCACAGACCAAAGGCTTTGACTTGTTTTTTTTTGTTTGTTTGTTTTTTGAGACAGAGTCTCGCTTGTCTGCCTTGGTAGGGTGCCATGGCATCATAGTTCACAGCAGCCTCAAAATTCTGGGCTTAAGCTATTGTCTTAGCTCCCAAGTAGCTGGGACTACAGGTGCCCACCACAACACCCAGTTAAAAACAGCTTTGACTTTTACAAAGAGGGACAAATTGAAAATATTTCTCACTTTAAAAAGTTAATAAAGGAACAAAAATGCTATTAAGTAAATGCAGAGTCATATAACTTTTGGAAAATGGATGTCTGAGCTTCCTAGAGAAGGGAGAGAAGTGAGTCCAGACTTTACTCTTTTCTGTTTTCAGCCACAGCAAAGAGCCAACAGGAGTTGGAAATGTGGCATATCAAAAGGTAACAGTCTGTCTATTCACCCTGGTCTCTGCAAGACTGAGTTTTCCCTTTCTTCTATGAGGTCCAAGATCCATGAACTCTGATGGTATCCCTTGCTGATAGGTCTCTCTAGGCAGGCGAGAATTCTACCACTGAACCACCAATGCTTGATGATAGATCATTTGTCTAGGAAAACAGAGACCTAAGGGGAGACAGGATTTAATGGGACCTGAGGCACTTCTCAGAGTCTGCTAGGAATGGGTATTGAGATGATGAGGATGAGAATGTTGAGGAAGGACTAGACTGTCTATTAGTTTGGCTTTGTAACTTCTGTCCCCTGAATTTGCATAACTGCTTTGACTTCTGGGGTGCTCAGATTCCTCTTTGACCTGAACACTGGTGTCTGGGCTTCACATGGTGGTTTTGAGCAGTATGTGGGATAATGGACATGAAAGTATTTTCTAAATGAGGCCACATACACATGTGAACCTTGCTACTATTACTGCTGACCATTTGACCTTTTCTGCTGATTGACTTGTCTGCTGATCTGTCTTTAATATCCCAAGGGTCTCCCATATGGGGAGTCCTCCCGTATGACCCTTCTGCTTCTACTTTCCTTACATATAACCTAATCTCTTGGTTTCTCAGGAAGGGGAATTCACCAGGTAGAAGGAAAGGAGGAAAGAAAGCCAATTTCTGCCCTGATGAGGTGATTAATCTCTCTCCTTCTCTCCTGGTCTCTTTTAAAAGTATGTTCCATGCATTCAGGGATTCAGTGTACCTGCTGCAGTCATGGGAGGCTGTGCATGTAGTGGGGGCATGGGAGTGAAGGCCTTGGAGAGAGGTCATAGAGTGAACAGTAATGTCAGGAGTGGAAACAAGGTGACAGAGACAGCAGGTTTCAGGTGGCCCCACCCCCACAAGGCGAGCAGCCCCCTGTCCTTGTTCTGGTCCTGGCTGCAGCCTTGTTCCTCCTGTCTTCTGCAGCCCCTGGGGTCAGGACTGTGACACCATCACATTGGGCAAATACTCCCAGCAGGAGTGCTTTCTAATGTCTGTGTCAAAACAAAAGAGACCATGGAAGTGAGATTACACATGTCTCAGGAAGATACCACTGATTTCTCTGTGTCATTTTCAGATTCTGAACTTTCCCACACAGACTCATCCTACACTCTGGACTCCACCTTCTCAGATAGCTCTTCTGGAAACTTAATGCCAGCCCCTCCATGGGATCACGTTCCACCTCCACATTCCACTTTCTCCCCTTACATGAAAACCCCCTCACCTACTTTAACTTCACCCCCATCACTTGGTGACTTTCTGCCCCCAGACCATGTTCCTCTGTTGTATTGCAAGTTCCCCATGGACCATTCCCTACCCCCACCATATCACACTCAAGGAGCAGATCCTGGGCTCAAACCAGAGGGGCCTGTATCTATGCACACCATCTTTACAGGTAACCCCAATCTTACCCTGGACGTTGACCTCTTACCAAAATTATCCCAGACAAAGGATCCCACTGATCCCTGTGTTCATAATCACACACCACCAACACTGTCTGCTTCACCACCAGGAGGCAATTCAACAATGAATTGAACAGACTCAGGGTCCATGAGTCTGTGTCACTCTCAAATCCCCAGAGGAACCCTCCTGAGACATCTGAGTCCAAGTGTCATTATGGATGCTCATGGATCTCTTTCTATAAAAGTCAGAGCAGTGAAGATCCAGAGAGCTTTGGACTGAGTCACTTACAAAGCTCCCATGAGAGATGTTCAGAAATGTTTCCATCAAAGGAGGAAGTGAGGAAGGATAGGAATATAGCCTAGAGAATAGTGTAAAAGATGATCTGCTGACAGATGCAGAGAGGTCTTCAGGTGAGGGCCTGGGGTTTAACACCGTGAGTCTGTCTGGGAGTAATTCAAGGGACTCTTTTATCAACTTATGTCTGAAAAAAATCTGAGCATGCCCTGACATGAAAAACTAACACAAAATTTAAGCAAATGCATGTGGGCCAGATTTCTAGAACTACATTTAACTCATGGATCCAAACAAGGAGACACTGCATCTTGGGAATTCTCACAGTCAAGTAAAATATGGAAATTTGAGACCATTGATGGCTGGGAATGCCTCCCTGAATATTTCCCAAGAGGTTTGCTTCCTTAGCTCCAGTCAGAAAGAGATGTTCAAAGCCCAGACATAGAGTTTTCATATAAGGACAAACTAGGATCTTTCCCCCAAGGTCTGTGAATCCATGGAAATCTTCAACTTGAAGGTCTCAGTGAAGTCTTTTTCCTGTTCTAACTATGCCCCTGAAAACCACTTTATTTGTGAGGTGGATTCCAAAGATGGAGTTTCCATATGCCTTAGAAGAGGGTATGAAATTTTTCATTCAATTCCCAGCCTGGATCAGCTCTTCCCTGCCACCTCACTTGTTGGAAAAGAAGGACAGGGAGCCCCAAGACGTCATTCCCTGATATTGAAATGAAAGAGAATATGCAGAAAATTGAGGTTGGCAGGCAGAATTTTCTCTCATCACCTTAAGCAGAGATAGTCAGAAGGAGACTATTCCAGTCAATAGATCAGGGTTGAACAAGCTGGCAAGGCAAGGCAAGCCGGGCTGGACATGAGCCTTTGGATGTGAAAATGAGTTTCAGTGACTGTAAAATGGTTTGAGGGCAAAGGAATCAAGCACACACATCATTTTCCCAACCTCAACAGGTTTCGGGAGATATTCCAGGCAGAGGGTCTCTATAGTCTTGAGTAACAATCTAGTAACAACCTGATGACCAGCGAGTCAGAAAGCTCCCCAGTAATAAATATGTTCTGTCTCATTCAGGTCTGTGCTAACAACTTTGTTATTTGTTTTCTTTTGCTGGCCTTTTGTGTGGTTTAGTATTCCTATCCTAGTTCCTTGAGATGTCATATTAGGTTGTTAATTTGTGATCGTTGTGATATCCACAGTACAAGTAGGAACTGAAACAATTCAATACTAAAAAACCTAATAACCTGATTTAAAAATAAGCAAAGAGCTTGAATAGACATTTATCCAAAAAAGACAGACAAATATCTAACAGGTATAAACTAATCCTCAATGTTCCTAATCATAGAAAAATGTGAATCAAAACTGTAACTTCATGTCACTTCAATTCTCTTATCACACTTGTTATTATATAAATAAATGACAAAAAGTGTTGGCAAGGCTGTAGAGAAATTGAAATCCTTGTGCACTGTTAGTGGAAATGCAAACTAGATCCAATATTACAAAAAGCAGTTTGAACTTTTCTCAAAAAATTAAAAATGTTACAGGCACAAAATACAGCAATCTCACTTCTGGATATTGATCAAAACAAATAGCAACAAGGAACTTAGAGAGACAGGCACTCTCCTATTGCACTGGCCACAAGAGTCAAGATCAAGGTAAATGTCTACTGGCCTTGAATGGATAAAGAAAGGGTGGTATGTTCAGACAGTGGAATACCATTCAGCCTCACAAAAGAATACTCTGCAACATGTATGACCCTTGAAGATAGTATGCTATGTAGAATAACCTAATCACAAAAAGAAAAATAGTGCATGATTCCATTTCTATGAGAATATAAAGTAGTCAAATCCATAGAATCAGATGGGAATGATGGGTATCCAGTGTTAAGGAGGAAACAAAATGTGGACCTGCTAATCTAGGGCATAAGTATCAGTCAGTCAAGATGAATACAGTCCAGACATCTGCTGAACAACATGGTACCTATAGTCCAATGAAAGGTATACTCAAACATCCCTTAAGAAGGCAAATGTTGGGCATTGTCTGTGGCTCAAAGGAGTAGGGCGCTGGCCCCATATGCCAGAGGTGGCGGGTTCAAACCTAGCCCTGGCCAAAAACAAACAAACAAACAAAAAAAAGAGGGCAAATGTCATGGTAAGTGTTCTTATCCCAAATAGTTACATATATTTTTACATAAAGATACATCAGAAGAACCAGGCATTAAAGTGATGTTAGACAGAGTGCCACACTGCAACTTGTCAAAGGCCATATGTGAGAAGTGACTTCATGAGTGATATAGCCCACACCCCCTGAGAAGGGAGACCAGCACCAGCCCTATTTTCTGGGGCCTGGGTGCCGTGGGAGGCACTTTCCAGCCCATCTGAAGAGCTCGCTTCCCAACACTGCTTCCTTTACCAGGGAAGAACCTACCCCAAACAAGTCACACCAAGGGTCTGTGGCCATAGGGCTCAGGAGTGAAACTTCAGGCATAGGAAGAAAGCATATTTGAGAACAGAACCAATTCTGGCTTCCCCACTCAGACTGCAGGGAGGTTCAGTGCTCTGTGTACACTCTATGCCTCCATGTGGATACAACCCACATCTTTTAGACTCTCACTTCTGGTATGCACAGCAGAACAGTGTCACAGCTACACAGGGCCTGGGCAACATGTGAGGCTCACTATGAGCACTGTGCTCAGAAAACTCACCCCAGGCCCAGTCAGGAGAGCACATCTACCTGTGCACAGCCTCATGTGCCAGGATCCAATGCAAGCTCTACTCCTTTCCACTGTGTGAACTTGGCTACTATACTTCACTACTGGGACTCAGCATACTCGGGACAAATCAGGCATGGTGATGGCATCAGGTCAGTCAGGAGGCTGTGAGGATAAAGGGCTTAGAACACAGGTGGTACAAGTGGGTCACCACACTGCCTTTAGGGCAATGTCCTGGGAACTGGGATATCCCCTTAGTACCCCATTAAAAGTCACACATGAAAGGGCTGAGGGAACTGGAGAAAGACCCACATAGTGCCCCAGACTCACTGAGGGTGTCTTCTAAGGCAGGAAGGGAAAGAAGAGACCCCAACCACTCAGTGTTCAGAGGGGTTCAACTGTTAAGACAAAAGAGCTGAATCCATATAGACCCTGGAGATGCTGCATCTGAGCCAGAGGTCAGAATAAGTGCTCTGGGAGGGCACAGGAGCCACAGGTTCCCACCTCTACCCATGGCCAACTGGACCAGCCAAAGAAAGGGCTGGACTGGCAGGGGCCTGAGGCCCAAAGAGGTCTCCTGCCATCCTGATGTGGTTGTGCTGATCCCACCAACCTGGGTATAGGAGGGGCCGCCTTCCAAGGCTGGGATGTGGGCCTTGTGAGACAGAGCCCAGGGTGACCCTGTCAGGCAAAGGGACTGTAGGTGGAGCCCTGGAGAAGGCCTGAAGACATCACTTGTCTCCTGACAGGTGCTGGACCTGCCCTGGGAAAACCTGAGGGTAGAGGCAGGTGAGGGAATGAAGGTCAAGTCTCCTGTCCTGCCTCCGGCCCAGCTCTGCCCCAGAGGGCCTCTGGGGTGAGGATCTGTCCCCTGTCTCAGTCTAGCCACACACTCCCCAGCTGTCAGGGCCAACTCTGAAAGCACCACGGAGGGAGAATCTGCACCCCAGGGATCAGCGGGTGCTGCAGTTCAGGGCTGCTTCTCTGGAGATTCTGCTGCTCTGTGCACACTAGCCCACCCCTGACCACAGCAGGGTGTGATCTGTGCCTGAGGCAGGGAATGAGTCATCCCACCGAGCCTGGGGATCAGTGCAAGCAACACAGCAGGGCCCACAGGGACCAGCAGAATCCCTTGTGAAGGCAGAGCCCATTCTGTGTATAACTTGCCCAAAGCCAAGAGGCAAGAACTGTCTCAGCAGGCACCAGGGCCCTCAGGGGCCCTCAGCCCTGCACTCCCCATCAGAGATTAGAGCCCCTTTGTGGACAGACATTTGGCTGATGGCCCCCAATACCAGCCTCCCCAGACTTATGATGGGGCCAGTGGGACCCAGAGCCACCACACCTGACCTTGTGAGAGTGTCTGAAAGTGGTCTGGGTGGCCCGCAGGCTCTCCCAACCTTTCCCACGACCTGAAAAGAGATACTGCAGTTGGATGAAGTCAGTGAACATCTCCAACTCCTCTCCACTGGTCACCAGATGTCACGGGGAAATGCCTGGACACTCTTTCCAGTAGAGAGGGAATGCCAGACACCCAGAAGGGGTCCCAGAGACAGTACAGGAGTGTGAACGTCCTGAAGTGAAATGGAACTCTCACCACCCTTCCAACTCATCTGAAAGATGAAAAGGTTTGTTGTAAGCAGAGTTCTCAGCTCCAGACGCCCACTAAAGTCTCTCCAGGTAAGGCTTGGTGGTGGAGGGCTCAGACTGGCGCACCTCAGGGTCGCTAAAGAGGGCTGGCCCCACAGTACAGGCTCCTGATGGAAGGCAACAGATTCGCTGCAATCACAGCATCACCTGTGGCGCCTTCTCCTCGCCAAATTGAATCTGACTTGAAAACAACATTTCAATCTGAATTGAAAACAAAAAATTCACTATTCAACATTTATAAAACTAAGTAAGTAAAGGTTTTTTATCTGGGTTAATGTAAGGTAAGAGTGTTGGGCTGGGCCGTGGACCAGAGCAGGGCTGGACCCACACCACCAGGCACCTCCCTGGTCTGTGTGCCCGTGTGATGTGGCCCTATCCAAGTTAGCCAGGGATAGAGGTGGGAACTTGTGGCTCCTGTGCCCTCCCTGTGCACTTATTCTGACCTCTGGCTCAGATGCAGCATCTCCAGGGTCTATGTGGACCCAGCTCTTTTGTCTAACAGTTGAGCCCCTCTGACCACTGAGTGGCTAGGGTCTCTGCCTTCTTTCCCATCCTGCCTTAGGAGATACCCTTACTGAGTCTGGGGTACTGTGTGGGTCTTTTTCCAGTTACCTCATCCCAATGAGAGGAGGACCTCCAGTGGGCTCTGTGGCAGCACCAACCTCTCCAAGGGGCCAAAGCCACTCCAGCCAGTCAGGGCATGTCCCCACCCCCAGCCCTGTTGGGGCTGCAGTTCCTGAGGGAGGAGATGTACACTCTCAGCCCCCCACTTCTCTCCTCCTACCTGGCCAGCTTCTGTCCTTGACTGAGCCAGAGCAGTTGGGCCTGGGATGATCTAAACTTCTGGACCCCAGATTCTATCTCTGATAGGACGGGAGAGTGAGGGGAGTGGCTAGGGGCGGGGACTAGGACCCAAAGTACTGGCTGGGGGCTGTTCCCCAGTCGGAACAGATAGTGAGGAGCTCCTACTGGCCTTGCCCTGACCTGGGCAACCTGGGCCCATTATCCTGCCATTAACCTTGCAAATTTGGGTCCGTATGTGTTCTTGGAGAGGGTTCCTGCTGGGAAGAGGTTTGCTGTGTAAGTTCAACCTGTCATTACTTCAAAGACAAGAGGTGACAGCTCATCCTGCCCAAGAAAAGGTGGAATAAACCAGGTAGGTGACTTAGCAAAAAGAGACAGCATGTGCTCAGACTTGGGGTTTCCTCTCCACTTAGTGGGAGGGACTCATCTCTCTCTTGAGATTATTCTCCTTCTACTTTGTGTGCTTTTGTTCTACAATAAACACAGACAGTGACCACTCTGTATTTGTGATCACTCCATCATCAGCTAGGCAGAAGTTCTCATTCTTGACACTGGCAGCCAAGAACCAGAAAACATCCTCCTCCACAGGAACCTCATATTTTGGTACCAAAATTCGAGATTTCCTGGTACTTTCTGGGACCTCTTCTAGCTCAAGGAAGGAAAGATGACGGCAGGATGTGTCTTTGTTGGAGGATACCTTCTGTGTTTTTTTTCAAGCCTGGTTTTTATGTTTGCTGGAGACGTGTGTGTGTGTGTGTGTGTGTGTGTGTGTGTGTGTTTAATTAGGAGGCTGCTTCGCAGCACTGTCATTGGGTGATTATCCTTAAATGTTTAGAACTTCTGTTTATCTCCTCCCTATCCTCCCCCTCAGAGGAGAATTTTAGGGTTTCTCTGGTTAAGGTTTTTTTCTTTGACTGAGGCTGGGGTTTGAACCCACAGCCTCAGGCATATGGGACCAGTGCTCTACTCCTTTGAGCCACAGGTGCCTCCCACTGTCTGGTTAAGTTTTTATACTGGCTACTTTTTGGTGCTTCCCAGTTGCCCCACCTCCAACTACAAAGCTGTGTTCTGTAGATTGCAACATTTGTATCACTGTGCTTTATCTTCCTCTGTAAGCCTTTGTGTTTTTGTTTTTCAGCTTCACTAACTATGGATTTTCTGTGTTTAGCCATGAATGCTTGGTGACCTTTTGTGGGAAGGGGGAGGGAGATTAGAATCATTGTTCTTACTAAGTTCTCTGCCAGGCTTAGGGCCTTTCCCACCCTGCCTTCTGAGAAAAAGCCTGATAGAGATGGGAGTAATTTAGGGGATATCACAAGGGACCCAGGAACTAACAGCTAAATTAGAAGACCTAAAGAGAAACAGATTATTTTCTTTTGTGACTCATAGTAGGACTAATTTCTGGTATTGTCTGTTGAATGAGAACAGCCAAATCTAAGTTGTTGGTACAAATGCTCATGTGTTTAATTCTGAAGGTCTTACTAATGTGAATGTCTGGTTTGCATAGGTCAGAGAATAAGGGAGAAATATAAATTAATAGCTAGCAATAGATGTCTGTAAAGGACAGTTCTGGTTTCCTGTTTTGTATGTATCTCTTTTTTTTATTAAATCATAACTATGTACATTGATGCATTTGTGGGATTCAGCGTACTGATTTGATATACAATGTGAAATGCTTACATTGAACTAATTAACACATCCATCACAATTATACTTTTCTTTTTCTTTTTTTTATTAAGTCATAGGTGTGTACTTCAATGCATTTATGGGGTACAATGTGCTGGTTTTATATACAATTTGAAACACAACAAAGTGGTTAGCATAGCCTTCATGCACTTTTTTAATAATTGTGCTAAGACATTTATACTCTACCCTTAATACTCTTCTTAATATGTACCATTGAACCACGCACATTAGGTGAGGTCCCCCCAAATACCCTGCCACCTCCCTTCTCCCCTCCCCTCTCTCTCTTCTTCCCTTCTACTTTCTGGACTATAGTTATGTTTTACCATTCATATGAATATGTAGGTGATTACATATTGATTTCATAGTAGTATTGTGTACATTGCTTACTTTATTTTCCATTCTTGAGATACTTTACTAAGAAGAATATCTTTCAGCTCCATCCAGGTAAACATAAAAGATGTGAAGTCTCCATCTTTTTATGGCTACATAGTATTCCACAGTGTACATATGGGTCACTGGGCACTTGGGCTGTTTCCATGTCTTGGCAATTATGAATTGGGCTGCAGTAAACATTCTGGTGCAGATGTATTTGTTGTAAAATAATTTTTGATCATCTGGGTATATATCTAGTAGAGGAATTGCAGGATCAAATGATAGCTCTACTTTTAGCTCCTTGAGTATTCTCCAAACTGTTTTCCAAAAAGGTCATATTAGTTTGCATTCTCACCAGAAGTGTACAAGTGTTCCCTTCTCTCCACATCCATGCCAACATCTGTAGTTTAGGGATTCTGTTACTGGAGTTAGATGATATCTCAAAGTAGTTTTTATTTGCATTTCTCTGATGATTAAAGATGATAAACATTTTTACATGTGTTTGTAGGTCATGCACCTGTCTTCTTCAGAGAAGTTTCTGTTCAAGTCTCTTGCCCACATAGAAATGGGGTTATTTGTTCTTTTCTTATTGACTAGTTTGAGTTCTCTGCGGATTCTAATTATTAGACCTTTGTCAGAAGCATAACCTGCAAAAGTCTTCTCCCGTTCTGAGGGCTGTCTGCTTGCTTTACTTACTGTGTTCTTGTCCATGCAGAAGCTTTTTAGTTTGATAAGATCCTAATAATGTATTTTTGGTGTTGCTTTAATTGCCAGGGGAGTCCTCCTCATAAAATACTCTCTCAGGCCAATTTCTTTAAGTGTTTTCACTGCACTCTCTTCTGGTGTTTTTATAGTTTCATGTCTTAAGTTTAAATCTTTTATCTAGTGAGAATCAATTTTTGTTAATGATGAAAGGTGGGGGTCTAGTTTCAGTCTTCTACAGATTGCCAGCCAGTTCACCCAGTACCATTTGTTACATAGGAAGTATTTTACCCACTGAATGTTTTTGATAGACTTTTCAAAGATCAAATGACAATAAATAACTGGGTTCATCTCTTGGTTCTCTATTATGTTCCATAAATCTATCTTTCTGTTTTTGTGCCAATACCATGCTGTTTTGATCACTATAGGTTCATAGGGTAGCCTGAAGTCTGATAACATGATACCTCCTAATTTGTTATTTCTGAGTAATGTCTTGGCTATTTGAGGGTTTTTTTGATTTCATATAAAACGAAGCACTATTTTTTCAAGCCCTTTAAAGTATGAAAGTGGTGCTTTAATAGGGATTGCATTAAATCTGTAGATTGCTTTGGGTAGTATGGCCTTTTGTTTTTTTGGCCAGGGCTGGGTTTGAACCCACCACCTCCAGCATATGGGGCCGGCGCCTTACTCCTTTCAGCTACAGGAGCCACCCAGTAGTATGGACATTTTAACAATGTTAATTCCTCCCAGCCATGAGCATGGTGTGCATTTCCATTTCTTAACATCTTCAGCTATTTCTTTTCTCAGAGCTTCATAATTCTCTTTATAGAGTTCTTTCATGTCCTTTGTTAGGAAAATTTGAAGATATTTCATCTTCTTTGGGGCTACTGCAAAAAGAATAGAATCCATAGATATATTTTCAACTTGACTCTTTTTGGCAAATATAAAAGCTACTGATTTGTAAGTATTGATTTTGTATCCTGAAAGACAGATGTATTACTTGCTGACTTCTAAAAGTTTTGTAGCTGAGTGCCTGGAATTTTCCAGATACAGGAACATATCATCAGCGAAGTGTGAGTTTGATCTTTTCTGACCCCATTTGGATACCCTTAAATTGTCTTTTCCTGCTTGATTGCGGTGGATAAGACTTCTAATACTATGTTGAAAAACAGTGAAGACAGTGGGCATTCTTGCCTAGTTCCTGATCTGTGTGGAAATGTTTTCAATTTTACTTCAATTCAATACAATATTGGCTGTGGGTTTGCTGTGGATGGCCTCTATCAGTTTAAGAAATGTCCCTTCTACGCCTATTTTCTTGAGTATTCTGATCATGAAAGGATTCTGGATATTATCAAAAGCTTTTTCTACATCAATTGAGAGAATCATATGGTTCTTGTTTTTTATTTTATTGGTGTGATATACTATAGTTATAGATTTATGTATGTTGAACTAACCTTGTAAACCTGAAATAAAACCAAATTTAGGTTTTTTAACTGTTAAATTAAATAATTCAACCAATATTTTCTCAGTGTTCAATGTATGCCACACACAATATCATGAAATAGATTAATAGCAGGAAGGAGGAGAAGGAGGGGGGGTTAGGGAAGAGGAGGAGGAGAAGATCTGCCGTTTTCATTTGGCTTTATTGTGAGGCTCAAAGACAGCTGGTTATTATAAGCGCTTAGTCATTACTAGGTGTGAGAGTTACTGACTGAGTGAACAACTTAGGATAAACATACATTTTTTTTCTCGATAACTTTTAGAAACTTCATACAAAGGTGTTGTTACAAAGACAGAGTTAAACTACTTGACTGGTCTCAGCTGTTACTTCAAAGATTACTTTGGCCATGTTAGTGAAAACCCCAGAACAAGGTCTCCTTATGATCAACCACTCATTCTAACTGCACTGCATGCTTGGAAAGTTA
>CAUYQV010027503.1:0-13721 GCA_963574575.1 Galagoides demidoff | reverse complement strand
TGTTAGATCCAAAAGTTGAATAGTTAAATTTAAATCTAAAATGTCCTTGCTAAGCTTCTTATTGGAGGATCTATCCAACACTGCCAGGGCAGTGTTAAAATCTCCGACTATGATGGAGCTGGGAGAGATCAAGTTGCTCATACTTGTTAGAGTATCTCTTATAAATTGAGGTACAGTCTGGTTGGGTGCATATATATTGATAATTGGGATCTCATCATATTGAGTATTACCCTTAACAAATATAAAATGACGATCCTTGTCCTTGCTTATTTTTGTTGGTTTAAACCCTATTGTATCTGCGAATAAAATTGCAACACCTGCTTTTTTTCTGCTTTCCATTTGCCTAGAATATAGATGACCATCCCTTCACCCTGAGTCTATATTTATCTTTTAAGGTAAGATGCGATTCTTGAATACAACAGATGTCTGGTCTGAGTTTCTGTATCCAATCGGCCAATCTGTGCCTCTTTAGAGGACAATTTAAGCCATTCATATTGATTGAAATTATTGATAAGCCTGGTAAAATTTTGGGTATAGACTTGCTCATAAGTCCAGTAGACATTTTTAATTCTTTTGCCACTGTGGAAGTTGGAATTTGATCAAAAGTTTCTGAATGAGTTGACTTTTGTGGTGGAGGATTACACTGGTCATTATGGAGAATATATTTGAGAATTTCTTGGAGAACTGGTTTAGTTATGGCAAATTTCTTCAACATGTGAATGTCATTGAAGTATTTAATTTCTCCATCATAGATAAAACTCAGTTTAGCTGGATGCAGGATCCTGGGTTGAAAGTTATTTTGTTTTAGGAGATTAAAAGCCAATGACCATCCTCTTCTAGCCTGAAAGGTTTCAGCAGAGATATTCTGCAGTCATTCTAATACTCTTCCCCTTGTAGGTTATGGTTTTCTTACGTCTAACTGCTTTCAGAATTTTCTCTTTCATATTAACTTTAGTGAAGTTAATTATGATGTGCCTGGGGGATGTCTTGTTTGGGTTGAGTTGTGCTGGGGTTCTGAAACTATCTGCTATCTGAATTTCAGAATCCCTTGGCATGTCTGGAATGTTCTCTTTCATAATTTCATGAAGAAGAGCCTCTGTGTTTTGTGAAGCAACTTCGTCATCTTCGGGGATTCCTGTAAGGCAAATATTAGTTTTCTTCAAATTATCCGAGAGCTCTCTGAGAGAAAGATCCATTTTTGCTCTCCATTTCTTTTCATCTTTGAGCTCTTGGGCTCGTTCAAAGGCTTTGTCTTCAATGTCAGAGATCCTTTATCTGCTTGTTCCATTCTGTTACCGAGGGATTCTACCATATTTTTCAGATCTTTGAGGGCTGCAAACTCTTACCTCAATGTTTCAAAATCTTTGGACATTTTATTTTTGAAATCGTTGAATTCTTGAGACATCTTTTGAATAATTTCTTGAGATATCTTTTGAGTAATTTCTTGAAATTCTAATTCCCACCTTTCTTCCATTCTGTTAATTTTATTTGCTATCCAAATTCTGAACTTGATTCTGACATCTCAGCCATCTGTTTATGGATGGGATCTTCAATTGCATCTGCCTCATTTTTCCTTGGAGGAGTTGATCTACTCTGGTTATTCAAGTTTCCAGAGTTTTTCTGCTAATTCTGCCCCATGCTGAATTTACACTGTTTGGAGACCTTGTCAGAACCGTTTAGTCAGTGGCTGCCACCTGAGGAGGTGCTGGCTCATTCTGGTTGCCCAGAGAGACAGGGCGTGTCTGTTGTCTTCTCTCAGTTCTCAGGACCTGGGGTGACGGGGGGCAGGAGAATGGCAGCCAGATCAGACTTCATTAGGCCTGTCAGAGTGACGGGGGCAGGAGAAGGCAGGGGCTGGATCAGTCCTAGTTCGGCCTCACCAGGGCATCGGGGGAGGGCGGGGGTCCAGGTGAACAGCAGCAGCGGCTTGGGGCACTCACAAGGCCGGATCAGTCCTAGTTCAGCTCTGCTGGGTGATGGGAGGGTGGGGGCAGGGGACCAGCAGAGGCCAGATCAGTTCTCGTTTAGCCCCACTGGGGCTACCAGAGGGCAGTGGAATGACAGCAGTGGCGCAGAGCAGAGGAGCAGCTGAATCAGTCCTACTTCAGCCCCGCTGGGGATATCAGGGGGTAGGGGAATGGCAGCAGCTGGTGGGGAACATGCCTGGCTGGATCAGTCCTAGTTCGGCCCACCAGGGTGGCAGCAGCCAGATCAGTCTTAGTTCAGCCCCGCTGGGGCAACAGGGGCAGGGAATGGCAGCATGGTGCAGGGCACCCCAAATCAGTCCTGGTTCGCCCGCCTGGGCAACCAGGGGCAGGGAAATGGCAGGGGCGGGGCAGGGAATGTGACCAGATCAGTCCTAGTTCAGCCCCACCTGGGCGACCCCAGAGGCCACGCACTGTTGCAGGGCTGGGACAGTGCACTTGGTCCCACGGGTTGGGGGACACTACTCTTGGGCCTCCTCTCATTGTCTCTGCAGGCAAGGGGGAAAGGGTGGACTGGAGATTCAGAATGGCAAAATTGAACTTTAGTTCAATTTTTCTGCCTGGCAAGAGGGTGTTTGGTGTGTCAGCAGGGTCCTGCTAGAGGAGTAGACCCTACTGCCTGTAGCTCTCACACATGGGGTAAGATAATAGGTCCTCAGTTTATCTCTTGCCTGTAGGAAGCTTACAGGAGCAGACAAAGAGAAAACAGAGAAAAACACAGCTCTCTTGGGGGAGAGGACAGACACTTTCCTTTACCTGTAAGTTGCACTCCAGGAGTCGCAGCTTGCCTCAGCAGAGGTGTCCTGCAGGTATGACTCTTCTCTCTCAGCTGGGCTCCTAGTCTTCAGCTTTTGGGGGGTGTTTTCTGGACTTTATCCTTCCCTCTGGGAGCGTCTGTCAGAGGCTGGTACCTGTCGGCCATCTTGCCCACCTCTCCTATTTGCCCTTTCTACAGTGGGAAATATTTGTAGTAACAGGGCTTAGGCTAAGTATGAAAAGCAGCATATACACATGGTAAGATTTCAAAGGCAGGTATTGTAACTTTCTTTTCAGAATATCTGTTTTACAGGACATCATAGTTATGTTTTCCCTTCTTTTGTAGCAATTGGGGCACTGAAGATGATGAGACCCAGAGTTACCACAATGGCAATTCAGACCCTCGAGGATTTGGTATGTTCATCTATTTGTATGTAATATATATGAATTTGTGTGATTTTGTACTGTGTACATAATTATGGGTATAATAAACCTAAAACATTAATGGCCTAATTAGTAAATGTATCTATTTATTAGAGGTATGGTTATTTTTATTTTATACAAATAATATTATTTAGGAATTATTTTATTTCACAGTCTCAGTCTAAACATTACATTTGCTCTTTCACAAAGATTTTACTTTAACTCTTAGTAATATATTTTCAGTAGACATTTGAATTCTAAAACAAAAGCTATAGTTAATAGTAATCCCAATTTCTACCTTAATATAAAATCTCTGAGTTGAGATAACAAGATTACAGCCCTCAGTTGGTTGTTACATAGTCAATGTCAATAACAAATGCTTATTCTTTTTTGGTGTAGACTACTCTTTTTTTTTTTTTACTGAGACAGAGTCTCACTCTGTCACCCAGGATAGAGTGTAAGGGTATCAATGGCTCACTGCAACCTCACACTTCTGGTCTCAAGTGATCTTCCCTCTTCTTCAGCCTCCCAAGTAGCTGGGACGACTGGCATGCACTACCATGCCTGGCTAATATTTCTACTTTTTATAAAGACAGGGTCTTGCTCTTGCTCAGGCTGGTCTTAGACTCCTAGCCTCAAGCTATCATCCTACCTCAACCTTCCAAAGTGCTAGGATTACAGCTGTGAGCCACCACACCTGGCCTAGTGTAGACTATTCTTAACAGATTGAACTATATCTGAACCAATGTTGGTTTACTTTAAATAACTTACAATTCAGAGCAACTAATCAATTCATTTTACCCAGCCACTTAGACCTATATTTGTTCTTTAATACATTGTAGATCTTAAACCTACTTGATTCAGTCTGTTTCTAAGTGCCTTACATTTTGAAATAAACAAGTTTTGGGAGCCATTTGGGGCACTTGGATACCCTGTTGTAATTATTTCTTCTCTGTATTTTTTTTAATGGGGGGCGGCTGTCACCTAAGGTCACATTGGAATTGCTGTTCCTGAAGTACACAGTGCTTGTAAAAGATTTGAAGAACTGGGAGTCAAATTTGTGAAGAAACCTGATGATGGTGAGTGTCCTACTTACTATGTTCACTCCTTTCTTTAGATAAGTAATATTTACTAAGCATCCACAGGGGACATTGTTGTATAAAAGTCTTTGGCAGCAAGTAACAGAAGTCTATGAAGAAGGGAAATTATTGGAAGGATACCTGAGTATCTTATGGAACTGAAAGACAGCAAGTAGGATGGCAAAGGACTAGACACAGTACCTACAGAGCATCAAAAAGCTGCCTCCCTGGCTCTGCGCCTGTGGCTCAAGAGGCTAAGGTGCCAGCCGCATACACCTAAGGTGGCAGGTTCGAATCCAGCCCAGCCCGCCAAACAACAACAATGGCTACAACCAAAAAATAGCCAGGCATTGTGGTGGGCGCCTGTGGTCCCAGCTACTTAGGAGGCTGAGGCAGGAGACTGCTTGAGCCCAGAAGTTGGCGGTTCCTATGAGCAGTGAAGCCACAGCCGTCTACCCAGGGGCTCAGCTTGAGGCTCTGTCTCAAAAAAAAAAAAAAAAAAAAGCTGCCTCCCACCCCCAAACCTCCCACATTCTTTCATTGGGCACTAGCTTTCACCATTTCAGAGTGTATCTGGCCACCCTAAAATAAGTTTCTTAAAGTCTGTTTTATCCCAAACTCTTGGCCTCAGGTGATCCTCCCACCTCAGGCTCCCAAGCGCCGGAATAACAGGTATGAGCCACTGTGCCCACTTAAAGTCTGTTTTATCTGATACTAATATAACTATACCAGCTTTCTTTAGTTAATAGTATTTCTTTTCTATTTTTTGCAACCTTTGTCCTTACATTTTAGGTATGTTTCTTGAAACAGCACCACATATCTAGATTTTGTTGGCTTTACATGTATTATAATTATTTTACTTAGATCTGTTTCTGCTACCGTTATTAATTATTTCAGTTTTAATTTGAAAGAGCTATTTTGTTTTAATTTCTTCCTTTTGTTATTAAATAAAAGAATTCAACCCCCATCAAGTTACCATTACCAATTTTTTTTGTGTGTCAGGTCCTTGGTCTTGGAGACTCAAGAATGAAACCCCAGACAGGACAAAGTTTATTTCACAGAGAAATACATAGAAAGGCAACAAAGGCTGTGGCAGTGGAGGGGGGACAATTCCCAAGTGGGAAGACCTGTGTGGGTCTTGTGTCTGGGGGTTCATTCCTATACTGCATCCAAGCAGAAAGATTTGGGGAGTAAAAAAATCACTCATGGTCAGGAGCTGGCAGACAAAAACATCCCTGTGCGTGTGGATTAGAGAATGACTGTGTTAGCAAATGAATGAGGTCCTTGTAGTTCCTGCCTCAGACAAAGCAGCAGGGTGTATGCTTTCCACTCCTGGCGGGGCCATCCTGATGAAATCCTGCTTGTGTTCAGAGTGAGGTTGCCCCCCAAAAATCTGTTTGCTCAGGCTTAGAAGGACCTGGTTTCTGTCCAGCCCTGAATGGGGGAACCTTATATCATTATTATTACCTAGAGTGGGACAGTTTTTCTTTTTGGTTGGCTTTTTTTAACATAACAAAAAATATGTTATTTGATCATCTTTTTCTCATATATCTCTTGTAACATCTTTGGATTTTTCTGAACCAAACTGTTTTCAATGGGTTTGTGAAACAAAACTTTGAGACTCTGCATGCCTGAGAACCATGCCTTTTTGTGTGAATAATAGTTTTGTTGAAAATCCTAGGTTTATTTTCCTTCAATTTTGGAGAGACTACTGTTTTCTTTTTGCATTCAATGTTGCTATTGAAAAATCTGCTTTCAGTCTGATTTATATTCTTTTGTATATTCCTCTGTTTTGTTCTGGAAGCTTTTTATATTATTTCTTTGTCCTTGCATGCTTTCTGGGAGATTTCTTTGCATTGGAATACCAATTAGTAAATTTTTCCCCAAATGTGTCTTTTTTGATACTTAACCCATCTATTGTGTTTTTAATCATCTGTTACAATTTTCATCCCTAATTTTTGCTTGGTCCCTTTAATATTTTCTTATTCTTATTTCATATTGGGAACATTTCATATTGTTCATTACTTTTACTTTTTTAAATAGTTCTGTTTGGGGGGGGGCAATTTTTGGCTGGGCTGGGTTTGAACCCCCCTCCTCCAGCATATGGAGCCAGCACCCTACTCCTTTGAGCCACAGGTGCCGCCCATTAAATAGTTCTTGCTCCATTATTCTAATATATCTTTTATTTGAATCTATAATCCATTGTTTGGAGTTTTAAATAGTTACATTTCTCAAATTTTCATTTTTTGGCTTCAGATCCTCCCCCCACACCACCACCACTACAACTGTTAGCCATTCTAGTCTGTAAGGCAGTGTGAAAAGGGGAGGACCAGACCCCAGCACTGAACAAGTCCATCTCAGGAAGATAGGCTGGGTCAGCCCAGAGTGGAGATCCCTGGGCACTTGGAAATGAGACTTAAACACCTAAAACTCTACCATTCAGGTCCATCCTCATATTTGTCCTCAGGGAAAAGCGGTATTAGTAGGAGACACTGCTGAGGTTGTTATTTCCTATTCCTGGGTTTGTGGAGAGAGGGCTGGGGGGATCAGTTGACCTCCACGTGTTTTTCTCAGTTTCTCACAAGCACTGTCCTTATCTACTCCCAAGGACATCTGAACAAATGTAAGAGCAAGTGGTGATGCTCAAGGCACTCGGGAAAGTGTGGGGGCAGTAAAAGCAAAACTCCTTCTGTTTATTCTCCCACAGCAGTGAGGCCTCCCACACAGACCAAGTGAAAAAACTCATCTCATCCTCTCCCTAACCCCTCACCACTAGGGTTTCTTGCCTTTTTTTTTTTTCATTTTCCATCTGTGTTCCCCTAGGTTTGAACTTATGGAAAGGAGCCAGAGATAGGAGTCAAACCAATTCAACATCCTGGTCCCCAGATAAATTTCTGAGGTCACATTTTTCTATTTAGGCCAACAGCTTTGACCTGCTAACCTCAGTCCCAGTTATGAATTCCTGAGAGAAAGAATCTGGTTCGCAGAGCTTAGGATACCTAGTAATGTGTTGAAAAGGGTTTGTGTGACCAAACATCTAGGTCTTTTGTTTGGGTAAGCCATGCTACCAGCTCCCTTCAGCACCTTCCTATCTTCTTTTTCTTCTATAAAAAAAGGTAATTTCTGTTACTATTGAACTGGTAGGTGATAGGTAAAATGAGGCCTGAATCAAAACACACAAGACCAAATGTAGCAAACATGCCAGAAAGGTAATTTTACCCTTAGGATATAAACGGGCTGAGATCTAAAGAGATGTCAGCAGCATTAGGGAGGAAGGCACTTCTATTTATGACAAGCTGAAAAGCATGTGGCTTTACAGGCAAGTCTTTCTTATCAGAGTGCCAAGGACATGCAGCTGATCCTTGGGACTCTCTGGGCTTGTTCTTCTTATCAGGTGTCAGGGGCTTGCAGTGTAAACATATTTCTTACAGGTTTGTAACTGGACTGGTGCAAAGACATGACAAGCCTGTGGCATGTCTCCCTTGAGTTATGTCCACCTGTAACAGTCTTACAGAATGGTTCTTTGAGATCTAAGATGGAGTGCACTTGGCCAGCCTAACAGCATATAATGGTATCATGATGGTGAAGCAAATACTTAAAATCTAAAAGATGCACCCAGTCCCACAGTTTATTTCAGGAAGGCTGGTTTCAGATATGTATAGAAGGTAACATTTTAGTCATTATGAAAAGCATGCATTTGCGCAATACTGACAATATAGAACTTTTAAAAATTAAAAATACACTGGCTCGGCGCCTGTGGCTCAGTAGCTAGGGTGCCAGCCACATACACCAGAGTTAGCGGGTTCAAACCCAGCCTGGGCCTGCCAGACGACAATGACAACTACACCCAAAAAAGAGCTGGGTGTTGTGATGGGCACCTATAGTCCCAGCTACTTGGGAGGCTGAGGCAAGAGAATCGCTTAAGCCCAAGAGTTTGAGGTTGCTGTGAGCTGTGACACTACAGCACTCTACTGAGGGCGACATAGTGAGATTCTGTCTCAAAAAAAAATTAATTAAAAATATAAACAAGAATGTTTATCATTTAATTTATAATTTTTAAAAGTCTTTTCAATAATGAACATTTTCCTTTTATAGGTAAGATGAAAGGCCTGGCATTTATTCAGGACCCTGATGGCTACTGGATTGAAATTTTGAATCCTAACAAAATGAGAGCTATCGTTTAGTACTATGAAGAATGCTTCTTTGGGATTTCAGTGAAGACACAAATTGAAAAAGTAAACAATGTGATTAAAGATACACAGATAACAGAAGCATCTAGAACTTATGGATCATTATTGCGGTTCAAATTATTCTTAAATCCATTTTCCTTTCCTATTTCAGCTGGAGTTTTTTCTCTTAACTTTTCAGTCATTCTGGTTTTAAAGTAATGCTTTATCTTATGCCCTTGAATATAGTTGTGTAACTTTACTTTTTAGTTGATAATTAGAACAGTTCCCTTCAGAGGCTGTATTTACTTGCCTTGTATCTCCTAAATAATACTTCTCTTCAAGTCTGCCTTTGAATCATCATTTTCCAAAAAAAAGTATTTAATATGCTTTTGTTGTGGTTATCTTCTGGGGTTTCGATTCCTCAGAAATAACTTTCCACAGTGGCACATAAAGAACATAGAACAAGAATGAAACTTCATGTGTACTTCAAACAGTACAAAGTGTTTATTTTACAAAAGAGTAGGTACTCTCGAGAGTAATTCAGAATCACGCTGACGAGGATACCAATAGAAAAAAGTAGTTTCATTTTACTTATAAAGTACATTTAAAGTTCAAGGACTGACCTCATTTAACTGGGAAGGAGTAAAAAATAAAATTTTTACTGGGTACCCAGACACTAGGTGGTAAGACTTTAATACTGACAACTATCCTTATAAGAAAGAAAACAGGCTAAACATACAAAGTAACTTACAGTGAATGGAAGGCAATATAAATAGGCTCAAGTACTCAAGATCTCACCATCATTTTTCGTGTTAGATTGTGCCTCACAGTGCCCCCTTCACTAGGCTCCTGTTGCAGGAACATTCAGTGAGTTGGAGCATTGTACTCTTAGCTCTCTAGCCCGAGTACTGTGGTGAGGGAAGAAGCAGTAGGAGAGTCTTTAGCATGTGACTGCTGTAGGGACAGACACCCTGTTATTCCTGTAGGTGATGCTTGTATTAGCTGGGAAGACCCCCTCTACCCCAAGTTCTTCTTGATGCCAGTAGCCACATGTAACGAATTATGTTCAATAAAAACTTAGTTATCAGAAATCAGCTTAATGGGCTTCCTTCCCTGCCATGATTGACATTTGATGGCCTTTTAAAAATCAAAGTGATTTTGAAACTCTCAAAAGGCCTGGTCTGTGAAAACATGGCTTGTGGTTGAGTACGTGTGGACTTTCTGTAGTGGAAGACCTTTGGGTAGGTCCTTACTGCGCTTGCACTGCTAGAAGCACTTTACATTTCTTCTTTGGATAAAATGGATTTATGTGAACAATTTAAACAAATAGCCATACTTACAGACCAAAGTAAAATTTCAAAAGAGACTATATTTAACTTATAAGCTTCTGTCTAGCAGCTTCATTCTTTAAAACAGCCTGTCCTCAGAGAATACTGAAAGGATTTAAAAAGGTATGCAGGTTCATTCTGAACCAAGGATACTTGAAATTGTACTTTAATTCTGTAAACTAGGCAGGTTCTGTGGATAAGGAAGTGTGGGAAATGAGGGAAGAGAAGAGTAAATAAGAAATAAAGGATTGTGGTAGATAAAGGGAGAGAAGAAAGGCCAAATATCAAAAGGTGATTGAGTCATAGGGACTTAATGAAGGTTAATTCTACATGTTAAGTACTAAAATTAGAAAATAAATGGTAGAGAGCTGGGTACGGAGACACTCTGCCCCTCCCCCCAAAAAGAAAATGGTACAGATAAATACAAACAAAAAAATAAAAAATAATATTTTTAATTTTTTTTTTTTTGAAACAGAGTCTCACTTTGTTGCCCTTGGTAGAGTGCTGTGGCATCATAGCCACAGCAACTTCAAACTCCTGGGCTCTAATGATCCTCTTGCCTCAGCTACTGAGTAGCTGGGAATACAGGTGCCTGTCACATCACCCAGCTATTTTTAGAGATGAGGTCTTGCTTTTTTGCTCAGGCTTGTCTTGAACCTGTGAGCTCAGGCAGTCCACCTGCTTCAGCCTTCCAGAGTACTAGGATTATAGGCATGAGCCACTGCACCTGGCCTAATTTTTTTTTTTTTTTTTTGCAGTTTTTGGCCAGGGCCGCGTTTGAACCCACCATCTCCGGTATATGAGGCTGGCGCCCTACTCTTTTGAGCCACAGGCACTGCCCATAATTTTTTTAATTTAAAAAAGAAAATAAGAGGACTAATAGATTCATAAACTCCGTCATTTCAGCCTTATTTCCAGGGAAAGAAGTCTTTGCTACTTGCTATGTAAATCTTGCCAAAAGATAGTCCTTGCTTATTCCTTAAATTCATTCATATATGAATTTTTATATATATATGTGTATATATATACAGTTGACCCTTGAATAACATGGGTTTGATCTGCCTAGGCCAACTTATACAGGAATTCTTTTCAACTAAATGCAGATTGAAAATGCAGTATGTGCAGAATTGTGAAGCCCGTGTATCCAGAGGACTGACTTTCATATGTGGACTGTAGGGCTTGAATACTTGAGGGTTTGGGTATCTGTAGGAGATCTTGGAACAAATTCCCTGCATACCTTGAAGGTGGCATGACTATATATCATACTACTGGGCCTTGCTAGGGAAATTAACTTATCTGAGAAGTGAATGATGATATGAAAGTGTGAACTAGATCACAAGAAGTAAATTTTCTTGTTTTCCATGATTACAGCAGTCAATTCGAATAAGTCAGTTTCCCTTGAGCCCTGCAGAGCTAAGACAAGAACTCAGTTATAATATAGGTGGTTTGAATTAAGGGCTGTTGGCTGGAAAGGAATCACCTATAGCTTCCCTATTTTGACCAGGATTGCATGCAGTGTGCCTTAGTTCAGGCTGCTGTAATAAAAAATACCATAGACTGGGTGACTTAAACAACAAACATGTATTTCTCACAGTTCTGGAGGCTGGGAAATCCAAGGTTGAGGCACCAGCAGAGGTATCTGGTGAGGCCTGCTTCATGAGGTGGCTTCTTGTGGTGTTCTAACACAGCCAAGGGAGGTCGTCTCTGTCTCTTAGCAGGGCACTAATTCCATTCCTGAGCCTTCCACTCTCATTACCTCCCAAAGAGCCCACCTCTAAATACCATCACATGGGGAATTATGCTTATACAAGTGAATGGGGACGGTGGGGGGGGGACAAACATTCCATCCACAGAACAGCATATATAAATAATCTGTAGCAACTCAGCTGCTTGTAAAGGTTATATTGATACAGATGCTTGCAGCTGACAATAAGAAAAAAAAAACAACTGTGGCCAGCGCAGTGCCTCATGCCAATAATCCTAACCCTCTGGGAGGATTGCTTGAGCTCAGGAGTTCAAGACCAGCCTGATTAACATAGTGAGACCTCCATCTCTATAAGAAGTAGAAAAATTAGCCAAGCGTTGGGGGCTCTGCCTGTAGTCCAGCTACTCCCGAGGCTGAGGCAAGAGGATTGCTTGAGCCCAGGAGTTTGAGGTTGCTGTGAGCTAGGATGATGGATGGCGCTGCACTCTACCCAAGGCAACAGAGCAAGACTATCTCAAAAAAAACAAAGAAGAAAAAGAAAAAAACCCAACTTTATGTTATACAGCAAGCATTGCAGAGATTCTAAAATGGGTTGATAGAGCATTCTGAGATATCAAGAACCCCAGATTTCTTTCATCTTTCCCATCCTGTCATTTTCAGCATTTTCCTCTTTGTGCCCAAATACTTGTAATCAAAGATGCCTACTGTATGACTTCAGGTGTCATGTGTAGACCAACAATGTCCAGTGAAAGAAAACATTTTATTCATGTGTCCAATAAGGAGCAAAAAGCTTTTCAAAAGATCCTTAGCAGAATTCCCCTCATGTCTCAAGCAGAACTGGGTCACTTGCCTGTCACTAATCACTAGCAAAGTGGATGAAACCACTTTGATTTAGCTGAATCGTATTTACCCAAGTTTGCTCCATGAGGTGCACATTGGATCAAAATTGAGACTGCCAGTCAGAAGGGAAGAACAAATAGGGACTCTGGGTAGCTATAAATAGAAACTGCAATGGGGTGAAATTAGATATTGAGAACCCAATGGTGCAGAGCTGGGAGTGGTAGTAGCTCACACCTGAAATCCTAGCACTTTGGGAGGCAAAGGTGGGAGGATCACTTGAGCTCAGAAGTTCTAGACCAGCCTGAGCAAGATCGAGACCCTGTCTCTACCAAAAATAGAAAAACTAGCCAGGCATTGTGGCAGGCACCTATAGTCCTGGCTAGTTGGGAGGTGAGGCAAGAGGATCACTGGAGTCCCAGAATTTGAGGTTACTGTGAGCTATGACACCATGGCATTCTGCCCAGGGTGACAGAGACTCTGTCTCAAAAAAGAAAAAAAAAAAATCACAAGACATTTATTGCCCTCAAAGAACGTAGGTCTAAGATTATGTTTTTCAACCATGTTAGACTTAGTAGGCCTTGTTTATTTGAACATTGCAACATTTATAATATCTATCACACCGATTTCATTAGGAAAATGAAATTCACTTGATATAACCTGTCCATATACACAACTTTAAAAAGTCAGTCAATGCCTTTATGTGTGTAGGAAAAATAAAGTCAATTTGTAATAAAATACTGTGCATTTCAGAATGTAAGTGCCCACATCCTACTACATTAAAAGGCAGTGAAGTATTCAGGTGCTTGCCTTGAAGTATGGAAGAAAGAAAACTTCAATAGAGTACTGTTGACACTGTGAAAAATTGTAATTTTACAACTTTAGATACATATTGATAATATGTGCGTTTTACTGGTCAGTAAAAGAACACAAATGGTGTTACTCTTGGAAACATCATTTTCCAGCATGGTGATCAATTCTTGCTAAAGTTTTAGCTAAATGAATAAATTCTCATTTACATGATGGTTTTGTCCTTGGTGAATACTAAAATTATATATGCAAATAAACAAAATAATAGTTCTAGGTTCAGATAATTAAAAAGTAGGCCCTGAATTTGTTTTATTTTAGAATAGTGTCATAGAAATGTTGCAAAAATAGTACAAAGTTCCCATCTAGTCATACCCAGTTTCTCCTACTTTTAAAATCATACGGCTCGGCGCCTGTGGCTCAATCGGCTAAGGCGCCAGCCATGTACACCTAAGGTGGCGGGTTCGAATCCCCAGCCCGGGCCCGCCAAACAACAATGATGGCTGCAACCAAAAAATGGCCGGGCATTGTGGTGGGCACCTGTGGTCCCAGCTACTTGGGAGGCTGAGGCAGGAGACTCACTTGAGCCCAGGAGTTGGAGGTTGCTGTGAGCTGTGATGCCATGGCACTCT
>CAUYQV010027496.1:0-28961 GCA_963574575.1 Galagoides demidoff | reverse complement strand
CACTTGGAGGAACAAAGAAGAAGAACCAGAATCCACCTTTAGAGAAGCTGGTGATTTCCTAGGGATAGATTTTAGTGCCAGGGACCTACAAAAAGAAAATATTAGAGTGCAATAACTCCCAGCAGTTCTCAACCTGTGGGTTGTGACCCCTTTGTAACAATGAAAATACATCGTGACATCAGGAAGGTTGAGAACCACTGTTAGACTATCAGTATATGGAAAATGCATTTGACCCTTAGTAAGGAGAATCACTCTCTAGGTCAGTTCACTTTACTGTGGACAGCTTTATGTGGGAAGTTAAATTTGAGATTGTTTTTGAAAGAGGGAATGGAGTCAGATTTTTAGATAGGCAATGATAAAAGAAAAGAAAATTCTGAGATTTACCTGGTGTCACTTTCTTCTTTAGCTGACTCTTGCAGACTGGGTTAAAAGCCTTTCGAATTCTCTCATAATTCTCTCATAATTACCTTACTTGTAAGGTACACTGCCATATAATTAGATAATTTCTGTCTTGCAACTCTGGGAACATCCTGAATACAGAACAATGTTTTGGTCTGCATTTCGGATGACTGGCACTGTGCCAGGTACTTACTCCTTACACGAAGGCTGGTCAGCCAGTTGGCTAGTTGGATTGACATATTCTCAATAACAACAACAACAACAAAATTGCTTGGTTAAAATCATTTCAGAAGGGATACTTGTAACCTGAAGTAATAATTGTAAAGGATATGTCTTGTCTATAATAGTATATGTTCAGTTAAAGTGATATTTTTGACTATATGTGCAAGATGAGTCTACAGAGCTTCTCAGCCATTCATATGAGTCTGTACTTGACCTAAGAAGTTTTAAGAAAGTTTCTGAGGACTCTGAGTCATGGAAATGACATCATTAAATGGGTAATCTAGGGCCAGGCATGGTGGCTCATGCCTATAATTCTAGCACTTTTGGAGGCTAGATTGCGGGTGGATTGCCTGAGCTCACTGGTTTGAGACCAGCCTGAGCCAGAACGAGACCTCATCTCTAAAAACAGCCAGACATTGTGGCAGGCACCAGTAGTCCCAGCTGCTTGGGAGGCTAAGGCAAGAGAATCACTTGAACCCAAGAGTTTGAGGTTGCTGTGATCTATGATGCCACAGCACTCTACTGAGGTCGACAAACTGAGACTGTCTCAAAAAAAAAAAAAAATTGGTAATCTAGACAGAGGAGTTCATTGCAGTTATCTGGGCATAAAGCAATAAGGTCATGGACAAAAGAAGTAGCAGTGAGAATGTAATAATACAAGTCAGTTGTAAAGCAGTCAGAAGAAAGTATCTCCAGAATTACATATAACATAAATTGAGATGAAGAATGGCTAACAATCAGAAATCCATGTAAACTTTTGAGTTTGGACTATGGGGAAAATGGCAATATACTGGTAGAATTGAAGACAGTGGAGTTTTTTATTTTTTATTTTTTTTTGAGAGGAAATATGTAATAAGCTACACTTTGAACCTATTGGGTATAAAATACAGTGCATTTTAAATGCTACAATTGAATAACTGAGGTTCTTTACAAAGGCTAGTCAAGGGCCATGTTATCAGGATATAATAACTAAAATGCCCTGTTCCTTTTACAGAAATCTTTTCTCCACCCTCTTTGTTTACCTTGATGCTCCTCTTTTGTAATCTTGCTATATACCATTAAGTAATTTTTGCTCAGACATTATCTAATAAAGATGATAGCAATTACAGTGATGTGTACGTCCTTCATAGCATTCTAGAAGATAAGAGAGTCATCAAGACTTAAAAGAATACTTCAGAATACTTCAGAATGTAGGGTCTCCATGGCAGGCCTATCCTTCTTCAAGCTAAACAAACAAACAAATAAACAAAAACCCCTGAAGGAAATATTTTCAGCGTATCAGAATTATTGTAAAAATGATTGTTGTCATTATTTTCTTTGAACTCCTATAGCAGGAAAATTCAATCTAAGTTGCTAAACAATCTAGGAAAGGGGAATACAATAAACTCCCTAGGTTATAATTGTGGATCAATTTCTCATACGCTAATAGGAAATTTTAGATTTTTGTGTTTTATTTTTTATGTACAGAACTCACAACACAAGATAGCCAGACGTCAAAACACTTAGTTCTTCTGATTTTTAGTCTTGCATATCTCACTTGTGATCTTGGTGAATTCTGGGAATTGATTTGGTCTTTCTGAACCTTACATTCCTCAGAGGGACACAATTATTTTTGATATGCTATTATTTATTATTATTATTATTATTATTATTATTATTATTATTATTATTTTTGCAGTCTCACTTACTCATCCTGCATAGCTAGGGAGAGTGCTGTGGGTCATAACTCACAGCAACCTCAAAGTCCTGGGCTCCACCAATCCCCTTGTCTCCCAGGTAGCTGAAGGTAGCTGAAACTACAGGCACCTGCCACAACACCTGGCTAGTTTCTCTATTTTTAATAGAGACAGAATCTCAGTCTTGCTCAAACCAGTTTTGAACTCCCGAGGTCAGGCAAAACACCTGCTTCAGCCTCCCAAAGAGCTAGGATTACAGGCATGAGCCACCACCCACAGTTTGCTATTGCATTGAAAATAAAATGTACTATGTGCATACAAGCAATTGTGAGAATTATTTTTTATAAATAATTAACTAAAGGTGTATTTTCTTGTTGAATTAATCCTTAATAGCCTTGAAAACATTAAGTAGATTTTGAATTAGAAGAGAAACTTATATTGAAAATTAATCAAAGTTGTTTTTATATTTAACTTCATTTTGAAATGACACTCTAACAGTTGTTTTAGAATTTTTAACTTGAAAGAATATAGTCAACTTATCATTTTGCAATAAACAAATTAAATTATATTAAAACACATTCTGTAGAGGTAATTATACAAAATACCAAAAAAAGACAGTTGCCTAAATTATGTGTTGCCTACATTTTATTCTATAAAAGTAATTTATTTCATTTGTTTTGTGCAGCATAGACCTGGCTTTAAGAATATTGTTGGTTGAGTGAATTTTAATACCTAATACTTTGCTAAGCTATCAAAAATTTTGACATAAAAATGGCATAAGATATAGATTATTATTTGATGACATTGGCAATGTCACAGGCTGCTTGGAAATACCATTGGTTGCTACCTTCATTATTCAAACATGGTCTTGAATGTCCTAACTCTTGCTCAGTCTTTCCGCTCCACTGTTCTCCACATGCAATAGTTCTCTATATCAGGAAATAGTATAGATCCTTCTACTTCATTCTATATATTTAATCTTCTTTTAAAGCAGTGGTTTTCAACCTTCCTAATGCTGTGACCCTTTGATACAGTTCCTCATGTTGTGGTGACACCCAATCATAAAATTATTTTTGCTGCTACTTCATAACTATAATTTTGCTACTGTTATGCATCATAATGTAAATATATGATATGCAGGATATAGATATATATATATATTTGGGGATACATATATAATATGCAGGATATATATATATATATATATATATTTGGGCTATATATATTTGGGTTTGTTTGGCAGTTTTTGGCTGAGGCTGGGTTTGAACCTCCCACCTCCAGCATATGGGGCCAGAGCCCTCTCCTTTGAGCCACAAGCGCCACCCAATATGCAGGATATATTTAGGTGACCCCTGCGAAAGGGTCATTCGACCCTCACAGGAGTTGCGACCCACAGGTTGAGAATCACTGTTTTAAAGTCGCCGCAGAGCCCTCCAGCCAGTAGGGAAGTTCTTTCACTCCTCTCTGTCTCCATTGTTGTTTACTCACAGTTCTCTAGGTAATATCCTTCATTCATTACCACCAAGAAAGCATGTGCTTTCTCAAGTTTGTAAGAATGAAAGGTTCTTAAAGACAGAGATTCCTAATAACCTTAAATCTTTTAGCATCTTGTATAATAGTATAAACGTGGTAGGTGTTATTAAATATGTTTGGTTGCATGATTGCAAAATGTCAATTAATTTATTCCGACATTAGCTAGTTGTACACAACTGAGATTTTCTGCAATTTTGAAACATCATGCATAAAATCAACTAATAGTTACTGAAAATTTTTAGGATCAAATTTGGTTTCTATATTTTTCATCGTTTCCTTATTCTTAAAAATTAAACTTTTGAAATTAATTATTGGAGCTACTGGAAGCATTGGAAACATTCCACTGCTTCCTTTATACATATGATGACAGTTTCCAAAGTGATATTCTTGTCTCTTGTGTAAATTAGATAACACTCAAAAAATGTAGTTCAGAATATTCATCTGTTGTAATCTAGGAATCACAAAGTTTGCTCATGTACAATTAATATCATTAGTAGATATAGAAAAATATTTTCTAACCATTAAATAGAATTATGTACAGATATATGATATTATACTTGTAAAGCAATATTGTTATTAGTACATCTATATTAATCTGTTATAATGTATAGGAGTTACATAAAAAACTTAAAAAGATTTTGTGTATAAATTTAAATGCCTATGTTTATCTCATTTATTTGGAAAACTCTGCCTGATGGGTTCTGTGCTTACTTATATATTTTAAAAACTTTCTATTGAGAGATTATTTTCTAAACACTCCTGTGAGGTAGACGTGGCAGTATTCCTATCTCCATTATGCCCTTAACACAGTAGAAGGTTGTTGAGGTCAGGTGGCAAGCCCATAGTCTTAAAGCTAAGAGTAGCAGAACAGAAAAGCAAGTCCAGATCATTATTTTTTCTCAGAATGAATCCAAATTCTTAACTAAATATAGTCAAAGGAAAAAAAAAAGGAAGAAGGCAGACAAGAAGGCATTATAATGAAAAATAAAAGGAAGATTAAATAATCACTTTGAAGTTATATCTTGTCATTGCATGGAAAATTTAATTATGAATAGTATTCAGTGTTACCCTCCTTAATTTTCCTATTTGTCTGAAACATTCTGAAAGCCTTCTCCTGGTTACAAGTTCAAATACTAGTGACTAATTGGGTATTTAATATAAAAGTACCTTAAGATATAGTTTTTTTTTCTTTTTTGATTGCAGTCAGTGTTTTATAGATGATTATATAAGCTCACTAGGAGGAGTAGATGATTTTATCCCCTTGTCTCTTGCTGAGCTGCATTAAGAAGACTGTCTGAACTATCAAATTTCTTTATATCAAAAACTTCTCACTTCTGTTGGAGCTGAAGTGTTGATTGAAACTAAGAGAGAATTGGACGACTAAGAGGACCCAAAATAATGAAACGTGGCTACACTTGTATGATTATCGTTTGTTCAGCGAGAATTGTTTCATGCTTTAAAAGAAACTCTTTCAGCATAACCTAATATCCTGAAACAACTCTACTAACTTGATTTGTTAGTAGATTTTGTGTAGTAGCTACACAAAATTATTTGATTCAACGATAGTAGGCAGACGATGTTTTAATTCTCTTGTAACAGTTTTTCCTCTCACCTCCATTTTCAAGAATTTTCTTATCATTAATATAATACTTTTAATAAGTGGTCTAATTTGCCCTTGTTAGCCCACAATTAAAAATCTGTCCTCATTTCTTTGATGTGATATTATGAAAACTGCATGTAATTTTATACGTATTAGCAACATAGGTCTGTAAATGGAATTTCAGAGTTTTCTCTTTAGGCTAAGGTTTTGATCAGTCCTCATAACCAGTCTCTTTAATCCTGGGATTAACCTAGCTGCATGGCTTTCACTCCGTTTATAATAGACAGCCGCATGGGCTGTGCAGACACATCCAGAGCACACAGTGAATGACCATTTAGAGCACACAGTGAATGACCATTTCTCTGAGGATGTGTTTGGAATACTGCCTTTGTGAGCCCCCCAAAATATTTTAGTTTATTAATTGTGAAATGTTAGATTTCTCTATTGTGAAATGTTAGATTTCTCTAAGTACTAAGTTTGGCAATCGCTCTCTCTGACATTTCATTTGATACGTCTTGTTTGATTTTTATTGTGAAAGAACATCCTCATTCCTTCAAACCTGTGCCTTGGCTTGTGATTATGTTTCAAAGACTTCTTTAGAGCAATTTTTATGAAAACATATGGGTATGTTAGAAGTCTGTGTTAATTCCAAATGTGAGTTCTGTCAAGAAATCAGTATCAACAAAGTGTTTGGGAAGGATGTGGCCAGGGAATGGACAGTATATCGATCGTTTGAGAAGTCTTTTCTGGGGATATTAATCCTGAAAATGAGCCACACAGGCAACCTGAGCCCAAGGTGGATTACGATGAGCAGAAAGCTATGTTGGAAGTCAGTCCATCTCAACCTGTCTGTGAATTAGCAGGAAGGTTTAACCTTGCTGTTCTAACAGTGAGGACCACTTAAAACAAATTGGCAAGGTCACGAAGCTGGATAAACGGGCTTCACAAGAATTAAACAAATGTCAGAACCGAAATCCTCTCAAAGCTTGCTTTTATTTGCTGTGACATAGAGGTGAACCATTTCTGCCCCATATTGTCACGTGCGATGATAAATGGATGCGTATGACAATCTCAAGCCCTCAGCACAATGGCTGGAGAAAGATGAAGGGCTTAAACGCAATCCAAAACCAAATAGTCATACAAACGAAACCTAATGGTGTCTGTTTCGTGTTCCAGCACAGGTATTATTCAATACAGCCTCATAAAACCTGATTAATTGATTATAATGGAAGTCTACTGCAACCAATTTGATGAAATTATGAGGATGATTGTGATCAACCAGTTGAGATTGGTCAATAGGACAACCCTTGACAAATAACGCTACTCAAGCTACAAAAACTGAACTTAGAAATTCTCTGTTATCCACTGTATTCACCAGACCTCACAATAACTGACTACCACTTCTTCCGGACTTTGGACTACTTCTTGCAAGGAAAACTTTCAATTGTCACCAAGCTGTGGAAAAGCCTTTTAGCAATTTCATTGCCATTGTTCTCTACAGTTCTTTGCTGGTACAGTGTACACTACCTAGGTGAAGGGCACGCTTATAACTTTGACTCAATCTGTACAAAAACAAAGTATAAACAGAAAACATGTAGGCCCTCAATATCTTGAAATTTAAAAAAGAAAATTGCAAGATGCATTGATAGTTTAGGTGCATACTTTGGTTGATGGCACTGTTTCTTGTTTGAGATGTAATAAACTTTTGATTCAAAATTGGACATCTTGGCCAGGTGCTGTGGCTTATGCCTGTAATCCTAGCACGCTGGGACGCTGAAGCACGTGGATAACTTGAGCTCATAAGTTCAAGACCAGCCTGAGCAAAAGCAAGACCCTCTTTCTCCTACAAAATAGGAAACTGAGGCACGAGGATGTTTTGAGCCCAAGAGTTGGACGTTGCTGTGAGCTAAGACACCATAGCACTCTACCCAGGGCAACAGTAACTTGAGATGCTGTCTCAAAAAAAAAAAGAAAAATTGGACATTTTGTGCTTAATGACCTAATACTTTTATAGACTCTTCTCACTAAAGTATGTGAATTTCCAGCATTAGGTCTCATCTAAAATTACTAGATGATAGAGACTTTCATTATCTCAAATACACTATTTTCTTGATCTTGAAATTGTGTCTATTGTGGACTAATTCCTTTTGAAAGAGCCAACAACTAAATTTCCCACTAACAATTTTTTTTCTTTATTGGCTAAGCATAGAAAAGAAAGGAACCATTCAGCTAAATATTACCCAATTAGGAACTAATTACACTGCGATAACTAAATGAGTAAAGCATAAATGACTATAGTGAGGTACACATAATGAAAAAGAGGTAATGTTAACCAGCGTGATGAAAGTATTTCAAATTGTATAGAAAACCAGCACATTGGACCCCATAATTGCATTAATGTACACAGCTATGATTTAATGAAAAAAAAAATACGGAAAAAGTAAAAAAAAGAAAAAGAAAAAGAGGTAAGATTTTTTTTTTGGGGGGGTAGTTCTCCAAACTGATAGGAACAATTAAGATAAAATGTCACTACCTGACATTTTTTCAGTAGTTGAAAATATGTTGAGCTGAATCAGGGATTTGATAAAGATACATTCAAGACCAGGATCTAATTAGGTTTTACTTTGTCTTTACAACATAAAACTTAATTTGTTGAATGCCCAGCTTTTACGAAGTACTAGATAACTTTCACTCACTTTAATTCAATTTGTTAAAAGTAATTCTAGTAAACAGACACACTTTATCCTAGATAACCACGCTTTCAGTTTTTGTTTTATTAAATTTTTAACCTTTATATATCTGACATTTTAAAGAAATAAAATAAGTGGCCAACTAATAAAAGGGAACTTGATCTTAACTGCCACCGAGAGATTTAATGGGCACAAATATTAAAGCATTAAGTAGTAAGGAATGCAAAATTAAAATTTTTTATTTGCAAAAGAAAAAGACACAAGCAAATTTCATGGATAAAACATTCGTATGGGCAAATTCTTCAGACATGAAATCATAATATGTGATAATTATTCCCAGATATATTTTTTAATATGTTAGCAGTTTATTAGGAACATAGTGTATTTTATAAGCCTAATATTAGACTCAAACACTATTAGTAATATTAGTGTTTAGTATATTAGTATACAGATGGAAGAAGAGTTGTGTGAAAAAATCATTAAATGAGTGCTCTAATTGATAAAGGACAACTATCTTGCAACTTAAAAATATGTATCACAACCTTTTCAACAGTTTTTAATGCAGGTTAGAAAAAAATCACAGTTATAAAATTCTCTAAGTATTTATGAACGTAAATCGGTAACCGTAACTTGTATATTCTTAGTATTTGCTTAAAATAATGCTTGCTCCCAGGAGTGAAGAATAAAAAATGCTTTTATAAACATATGCTTATCATGCTTCTAAATTTATGAACAAGCTAAAATATTCAGAAAGAAAATGTTAAACTTATTATTTTAAAGTCCAAATCCTCGTTACATGTTAAGACATCATTGCTGTTGATCCCCCCACCAGCAGGTTTATTTACTGAGTGTGTTATTCACTTATAAATGTATTTTAATCTGTTTATTTAGAAAAACTTAGCAGGATGTTAGAATAGAAGTTTACACAAATCTGCAGATACTGGTGTGGATGTGGAGAGAAGGCAACACTTCTCCACTGCTGGTGGGATAGCAAACTAATGCACTGTTTATGGAAAAAAGTATGACAATTCTTAAAGAATAAAAAAAGACCTTCCATTTGATCCCACAATGTCATTATTAGGCATCTATCCAGAAGAATAAAAATCATTTTACCACAAAGACATTGACACCAGAATGTTTATCACTGCTCAATTCATGATTGCCAAATTGTGGGAGCAACTCGAATGCCCATGAACTCATGAATGTATCAACAAAGTGTGGCATATGTTTACTATGGAGCACTATTCAGACATAAGAAAAGATGGAGACTTTAGAACTTTTGTGTTCACCTGGATGAAGATGAAACACATTCTTCTTAGTAAAGTATCTAAAGAATGTAAAAAATACCCAATATACTCAATACTAATAAGAAACCAATATATAGACAACTATACACTCACATGAGCGATAAAACACAAATATATTCTAGCAAGGAGGAGGGGAGGGTTAGGAGTGGGAAGAGGGGGAGGACAATTGGTGGGATCTAGCGTAAGGTACAAGGTGGGAGGGAGTTTAGCAGGTCCCTTGGGTGACAGGCTCGACTACAATTTGAACTTCACCTTGGAAGTGAGAACAATGTAACCCAAAGTACACTCATATTCATTTAAGATTATGAAAATAATTACAAAAAATTTTAAAGATTCAATAGTGTTTAGTCCTACAGTCCACAGCTTCACTAGATAAAAAATGAGTTCTAACATTTTCCTGAGTCTATAATTTTAAGATTTCCGAATGTAACAGAAAACATAAACATCTTTTCATTTAATATGAACATATGATTTCTTGATTTTCAGTCATTGCCGAAGGAAATCACAAGGAAATTGCATTCACCTGTCTCACCTCAAATATTGAATGTGCTTTAACCCTCAGTACAGAGAGACAGCATCATTCTTTTCGTATGTAGCATGGTTCTTTTAATATCCTTTACAATTGTGGCTTTTAGCCTTTTGTTTTTTTCTTTTTCTTTTCTTTTCTTTTTTTTTTTTTTTTTGAGATAGAGTCTCACTAAGTCTCACTCAGTAGAGTACTATGATGTCACAGCTTATAGCAACCTCAAACTCTTGGGCTTAAGCGATTCTCTTGCCTCAGCCTCCCAAGTAGCTGGTACTACAAGTACCCTCCACAATGCCTGGCCATTTTTGTTGCAGTTGTCATTGTTGTTTACCCGCCAGCCTTGGTGTATGTGGCTGATGCCATACCCACTGAGCTCCAGGCCTGAGCCAAGCCTTTTCATCTTTTGATGAAGCTAGTTTCTTCCATGTGTAGCTCATTTGTCGGCCTCTTTCACTGCGCAGTCTTCAGAAATTTTAGTAATACTTATTTATAGCTAAATTGCTATATTTTGGCATAAACATACAAATCCATAGTACTTATTTTATATGATCATATCCAGCTGTCTCCTATTCTTTTTTCTTTTTAATTTTGAAGCGTGTATGGATTTTGCCTTTAAAATAAGGATTAAGTGCTAAACTGGCAAGTTCATCACATGTTGGCTACTCTAGTTCTGGGGTTATCAGCTGGACATTGGAATAACATTTTGTTTCTGAATTTTTGGTTTCAAAATGAAAGACTGAGATGTTTTCATCTGAAACACATACACACAAATGTATGCATGCATGCATATACATGCACGCTACGTATGAACTCTGATCATGTCGGTCTCAGTACTTATTAGTTTTGAGTGTCATAATTATTTTGTATAATGCTTCATTTTGAAATATTTAGAACAATTTTTCAGGAAATATTCATAGTACATAAGTGATTACCACAATCACTGAATTCTTTATAATATGCTAATTTTTCAGAAGTCTAAATGCCCCAGGATTACCATTTTTATTTCTATTAACACAACAAACTTTCAGCAAAATTCTCATTATAGGTATGCCAGCTCCACAAAAATCCTTTCCAAAATATCTTCTCTCTAATGGATAACATTCTTGGCTAAAAGAAAAAAGTCTTATTAAGAGAAAACAAAATATATATATTTTTTTCCTTGTAGAAGCTTTCAAATAGTTAAAAATCGTAACTTTTTTTTCCTGTGCCTCTGAGCTATACTATGTAAAAGTCATTCCTGGCAAGTTATAATTAGACATGTAGGATAATTCTAATGATGTCTTACAACTGATGAAATCAGTCTCAGCCTTGTCTACTACCTGATTACCATGGAAACCATTGCTGGCCAACAGAGTAATTCTGATCAAAAGGAATTATTATTAATCCTCCCAGTATATGTTGGGTAGGGATTTGCACAGCTTTTGTTAAAGTTTCTTGTGGAAGCTTAAAGGTCCAGTAAGGGTAAATATTAATTCTTAATGTGCTGGAGAGCAAGAATGGCTTAGTCTCTGTGGGGCACAACTGGCTTTCCGTAAATCAGATATTAACAGATTATAGGATCAGCCTTGCACTATCCAGGGATTAGAGATAAACAGGTGAATTTGTACAGGAGGAAAATAATTTCTGAGGGTGACTTAACCAAGTCACTGCCTTCTCAAATTGAACTTAAACAACAATGAAAGAATGTACAAGGAATTCAAAATTTAAACAATATTTGTGATCATTTTCAAGAAATCAGATGATGACAACTAATAATTATTTTTCTCCTTTGTATACAAACAAGTATGAGATGAAGAGAGCAATGACCAGTGATCTGTGATGAAAAGCCTGGTGTTCTATAAGGATATTTTAATCTTATCTTTATCTGTGTCTTTTACTTAACTATTGTGTACAATCAAAAATCACAAAATCACACAGCCTCAAAATTACCAAAACCTGAAGACAAGCTCTTAATTAAAACAATCACCAGAAAAGGACATTTCTTGTAAGATTATGACAGAACTAGATGTATTTTTCAATGTTTCAAGGTTAAAAAATACAAGCAAATCAGCACAATTAGTTATATTAGAATTTTGTCACTATTAATCATGTATGTTTTAGAATTCTTTGGTCAAGCTAGTCTGTTGGTATTATAATATAATAAGTAGGGAGAATAAAAGTGAGATTAACAGTAACAAAGAAACTAATTTATTCAGAAAAATAAAATGTAAAACTTTGAACATTTCCACACTCATTTAACGATTGAGAATCAAAATTCTATCCTTTTTGATGACTAAAATCTATCATTTTGCACATTTCAGCAGCACATGTATGTATAAAATCTGTCTTCAAGGCCACCTAAAACTTTGTTCAGCTTATTGGCCCATGGATGAATGAAAATTGGTTCTGAAGTGTTCATGGAGTACCAGACTGTGACTTAAATCTGTTTATGTTATAAAAGATAAGATACAACCAAGCCAATATTTTCTGAATTATTTGTTGACCCCTCTGACTGTTCCTGTTACTTAATATATTTTCTGTCTGTTTGAGTTTTCTGATATGTGCAGTTAGCCTTTGCTTTGCTCCCTTTTTGGCATTCATAAGGAGTCTAGGCTTGAATTGGCAGTTGTGCCACGTATTTTTGGCTTGCCCTAATGAAATGTGTTAGTTTCTGCAGCTGTGTAAACTGAAAAGGGAAATATTATGTAGAGATATGCCGGGAATTAGGAACTACCATTTACACTTTTCGTTAACTTAAAAGTTAATCATGAAGGTAAATTATGTGTTTAGTGTGTATTTTTTTTTTTTTTTTTAGTCAGTGGTTAAATCTCAAAGACCTAAAAAGAAATATTATGATGAGCAAAGAAATGCCACCATATGATATAAGAGTCCAAACAGTTGGGTGGCTCCTGTGGCTCAGGGAGTAAGGCACCGGTCCCATATACCAAGGGTGGCGAGTTCGAATCCAGCCCTCGCCAAAACTGCAAAAAAAAAAAAAAAGAAAAAAAAAAAGAAAAGAAGAGTCCAAATGGTTTCAAAATGAAATAATCATTTATCAGGAACTCATGTTTTATCCTAAGAATATTATTTGTAAATCTGAGGCCAAAATAAAACAAAGAAAAACAACAAACTGAAGTTGAATTTATTCTTTAGACAACTAGTAGTTCTATGCCTGAAATCTAAAATTTATTTATTTAGATGGTTAAGATTATTTTGCATATATTAATTGAATCTCATTCTTTGGGAAAAAAATCATTTGTTCATAATCATAGATGTATTCCATTAATTCCATTATATCCTTTTTTCAGTGAAAAGAATGGTAGTCTATAACCTAATCATCAGGGAACAAATTATTTTTGCACATTTTTCCAACTAATTAATTAACCTTTGACTAGAAAGCTCCATAGTTTTACATATCAAGGGGAAAAGTTGTGTCTACTCTTAGAAAGACTAGCACATTTTATCCCAGCTCTCCCATTCTTTCTTCAGAGTACATTTACATACTCCAGCTATTTCCTAGGGACATTTGTAGTAATCTCTAAACTGTAATTAATTTATTTTCATGCAACTTTTGCAAGATACTCACAGGAGATTCAAAGCCAACTAATGTATGTAGCAGCTTGTTTTCATCTAGCCATACTCTGTGTGCTAGACAGAACTCTTATCAAAGCAAGGGGTGGAATCTTCCCTCATTCCTTAATGTGACTGGAGACATTGCATATACAGTTCTGATGTGGATACAACCAGATAAATTTGTGTAAAGTAATCTAGTTTAGATTAAAAACTTGAAGAGATTATACCTCTGGTGAAATGGGATTCCAATTTTCTATTTGCATACATAACTCGGCAACTGGATGTAATCTTAGGGTACGTAAAGAAATGGGTTTAAGATTTATAATGTAGGAATGTGAAGAAATGTGGTACTAAGAAGTCACAAAACATACAAACATTTTACTCTGTTTTTAAGATATTGTATTATTTTTCATTATTTACTATAATACTTTTCCTTAGTTCATTAAAATGAAAGCCCTAATGAATTTAATAATAAAAATATAAAGTAATAATATTTTATATACATGTATATTTATACATACATTTATATATGTAGATACATAAAATCATAAAATTTATATGTAAAATTTCATATATAGATAATACATATATACGTATATACATATATACTCACCAGTTTAATGGTATATATTATCCTGAATGCTATTTTTACAAGATAATTTATTAGTTTTGAAAATTCTGTCTTTTGCTTTTAGGAATTTCAAAATAAACTACTAAAGTCAAAACATTATGCATGTATTTGAAGTACCTCTGAAATAATTCTTTCTGGAAAATCAAGTCTGTTAAAATAGATGAATTTATGTGATAGTTATCTTTCTTTATGAATTTATATTCTAAAAAAAATGATTTTTTTTTGCTTCAATATATTTTCATGTGATTTTCCTAAAAATTTTTCTACTTTCCTTCAAGGCATAAAAATATTACAAGCAAAATCCTCAAACTGGTCTTTTAAATTTTCGTTGCTTTGAGAATACAAAATTTGTCTATGGCCTTGATGGATAATTTTTGAAAACACTAGCGATATTCAGACTCGTTAATGCAGCTTGCCGGCCCATGCCCATAGAGAAAGTGTTTTATACACCAGGGCTTTTACAGATAACACACTTCACTTGCTGGTGAAGCAACATTCAAAGAATGGTTTTAATGTTCTAGAGATGTAAATGGAGTGTATGGTAGAATGGCAATAAAAAAGCAATTTCATTTAGGAAAACTCATTTCTTAGTGTATATTCTGTGAAGGGATATTGTTTGATTAAAATAAAAGACATTAAAATTCAATAAAGACAGAATGATCATGGTTGGATGACGTTGAGTCATTTTAAAGTTAATTATGCTTGTGGTTGCTCTTTGTGGCTGTGTAGCTGATATATATGCAGTGCAGAATCTGTATGTTTTCATGAAGCTATATTTTGAAAACAAGATAGATACAGTCTCTATGTTGAATGTACTACAGGAGAATACTGGCAAGTAGAAAAACCAAAGAAAAAAGGCATAGAAAATAAGTATAAGAATATGAGAGTTCCTTACATTTAAAAAAATTACTGCCATGTAGGATAAATTTTTCAAATAGTTGCATTAAAGAAAGGAGAAATACAGTGGGGTTTATAACTCAGGTTGGGGAAAACCCTGTCTGCCCGATTCCTAGCTACTTCCATTCACTATCCATGTGCCTTTGGCCTTGACACCTTACCTTTATGAATTGACTTTCCATCTATGAATTAGACCTAGTGATATGTATTTTACATAAGTCATACTGCAGAGATTACAGAAACATGATGTACATTATAAAATTAACAAGTTTTAAAATTTCACTATTAGTAGATACAGTATTTAAAAAGAAAATATTCACTAACGGATATTTATTTAGCACTTGAAGTCTTTACCCCAAACTCCACAAAGCATTTCTAGACATCAAACAAGAAATTAGCAAGAAATTAAGCTATGGCCTAATTTCTTCTGGGAATGCTTTAGGCATTTTTTCCCTATAAATAAAAGTGGCAGAAACTTCAGCATGTGCCTACATGGATCAGAAAATGTGTAAGGGAAATTCTCTCAGACAGTCTTTTATGATTAAACTGCAAAATGTCCCCATTCAATTGTTGTTACATTGGCATATAAAAGTGCCTGCTTACACCAACAGTTTGATAGAAGAGTTCTTTTTATACTTAGAGAAATTAGTTTCCATCTTTTGTTAACTGAAAAGACCTACTCATCAATTATGTCATATATTTAAGGATTCTTATTTTTTTTTCTTAATATGGCTAGACATTGTACCTTATGTGACACATGCATGGTTCAAGCCCAACTTTAAGTTGTTCAGCAAATGTACGCTTGAGAAATTAAAGCATGTGTTTCTTTAAAAATTGAATGTTAAAAATCATTTCTACTACACCTTTTTAAATTCTTCTGGCACAATGGAGGAGTGGCAGCTATTTGGTAACACAAAACCAATTCGAACATCATGAAAACCAGAGACAACTTCAGAGACAGTAATGAGAAATTAAAAACAGAACTGTACAGAATTTTATGTAATTCATAAGATGCCCTTAGGCCTGACCCTATTATATAAAATAACAGCATGAACAACAAAATTCTATTTTAAAAGATAAAACCTATCTTGGATGTGTCAATAATAAAATTCCCAACAGTAACAAAAGTGGAAGCCATCATTGATGGAATTCTCACCACATAAAAAACATCATACATTGTAAGTATTTGTTTATTTGACTATATTTAAAGTATACATGCTATATATACATATATTCATTATCTATCTCCCTTTTTTTTTATCTATCTTCCTTTACACGTGATGCTGCACCTTTCTGAACTTACTTTCTCATCTATGAATTAGACCTAGTGATATAAATATATATACACACACCCTTACACATGTATATAGTGAAATGACTACTACAGTTAAGCCAATGACCATATCCATCATTTGGCATAGTTTCATATTTATTTTGGGAATAGAAATACCTAAAACCTACTTTCCTAGAAAATTTCCCGTATACAATATGTTATTATTGACTATTAAAGTTATCATGCCATTCTTTGTTTTTTAATCAGTTAAATAAATATGCTGTTATATTGTTAAACATATAGATCATATAAGTGTTGCCTAAAGACATTACATTTTCTTTCCAAGTTCATGCAGATCAGAATTGACCATTTCAGACAAAACTCAGCTGAATAAAGGAAAGTGAAGTAAGGCTCAAAGTTGAGCCAGGAATGGACAGTAGGAATGTTACCACAGATAGAGGGAAGCTACGTATTTAAAATGCAGGAAAAAATGGTTATTTCCTCCTGTTTTGAGTTACAATCTTTGTAGAGATTTTCCTGTGTAAATATGTTACTTCATGATCTTGTATCCTCAGCAGATCTGCTTAAATTTGATTAAGCTTAGACTCCATAATATATGCATTTCAGGGTATTTATTTCAGCACTGGGAAGAATGTTGTCTTTTCTCAGCTTCTTTGACTGCTAATAGCTAACTTTGGTTTTTCAGTCAGTTCAGTGCTGGTATTAGGATGGGTTTGCTGCTATGGCCGCCCTTCATCTTAGCGATGACACATAGTACCACTTACTTCTTCCCATATCATTGTCCAGAGTGGGTCAGAGAAGAGATTCTTGGTTGCCTCATCATTTGCTGCATTTTAGATATACCCTCTGACCTCCAAATTTGTCAGACAATTGGAGTTTTGCTTAGATTTTAGTGGATTGGTTCTGCAAAAGATGAAAATCACTCATGCATACTTTCCACTGGCCTTAATAGTCACTTATCTACTATCTACCAAAAATGGAAAATATTTTTTGACATATGCCCAAAAGAAAAAAGGGAAATTGTTCTGTGAATAATTAAACAGTCTCTGCCATTTTATGCTCAAAATATTTAGTGATTCTAGTACATGTCAATTGTTATTTAGCTGTCAAAAGCTATTTTGATTTCCTTCTCTTGCTAGTGACTGTGTGACTCACAGTGGGAATGCCCAATTTGTTTAGATAACAGGACTTACCTTTGATGTTAATGGGGAGCCACTACACCTTTTTATTAAATAAAAATTAAACTTTTTATTGAAGTATAATATTATATTAGAGTTCAATTTAAAAAATACATAAATACTTTCTCAAATTGAAAACAACTGTATAGGCAGCACCCAGATTGACAAATGCAACATTGCCAACATCCCAGATTTTCCCATAAGACTCATTCTCTTCTAGTTTTCTTTTAAGACATGTCTTACAGCGAACATATGTATGAAATTATTTTAGGTATATACATAGGACAGGAATTGCGGGCATACGAGACATCTTTTCAGCTTTAACGGATACTGCCAAGCCAAGCAGTATTCCAAACATTTTATGCCAATTTACCCTCCCACCCACAGTGCATGGGACTTTCTGGGGGTGTCACATCTTCAATGCTGGCATTTTCTCTCCTTTTGATTTCATCTATTCTGTTGGTGTGTAAACTATTTCATTGAAATTTTAAAAAATATGTCTTTAGTGTCTCATGTTGTTGTGTATCTTTTTAGTAAAGGAATTTTTTTTAATTTATGTAAGAATCTCACCCTTAGCAAAGTATCTCAAGAATGGAAGAAAAAGTATCCAATGTACTCAGTCCTACTATGAAACAAATTTATAGCTTTCATGGGAAAGCTATAATCCAGTTATAGCCAAGAATATAGGGAAAGGGGAAAGGGAGAGGAGAGGAGGGGGGAGGACAGGGGGAGGAAGGGTAATTGGTGGGACCACACCTATGGTGCATTTTACAAGGGTACATGTGAAACTTACTTAATGTAGAATATATATGTCTTAACACAATAACTAAGAAAATGCCATGAAAGCTATGTTAACCAGTTTGATGAAAATATTTCAAATTGTATATAAAACCAGTACATTGTAACCCATGACTGCATTAATGTACACAGCTATGATTTAATAAAAAAAAAGAAAAGAAAAAAAAGCACACCAAATACACAATCTTTCCATATTCAAAAAAAAAAGAAAGAAAGAAAGAAAGAAAAAAGAATCCTGCCCTGCTGTTCGCTACTCTTTTCTGTTTTTCAAAGCATATCTTAACTTTTCAGAAGCTGCCTTTGTTTTCTCTCCTTATTTTCAATAAGGTAAAACGCAGAAATTATCCATAGTAGTGAGTGAATCTTAGATTCTCGTCAAAGGGTAAAGTGAGAATAGGGACTTGATTACTTGATGATTATTCTTTATCATACACCAAGGAGAATCAACTATGACTAGTCTCAGCTGAGGCTGGCAATAAACAAACAAACAAAGAAGCTGTTACTATAATGTTTTTCAGTTCACTACATTTGGGGTTTCTGAATAAATATTCATTATAAGGAAATCAATAAGAAAAGCCTAACACACTATTGAAAAGAAATTGCCCACTAAGTTTTTCTTTGACTTCAGAAACAATTGAGTTAATGTTACATATGACTTTAAGCCATCTGAAGAGTTGAAGAATAGGTCTGTATTTTCTTTTATGTCATTAATATGACAATTTAATTGAAATAAAGGCACAAAGACAACTGAATATGGGGAAAAAAGTAACCTCAGAAGTAAAGTTAGTAAATTTTGCTGCATTCAGAAAGAAAGTTCTGAAAGTAGGAAGAATTATTATTGAAAAATCCAGAAGCAAAGATGGTAAACTGAGTTGTTTTTGAAACCAAAGATTAAAGTCTTTGGGAATCTCAAAAACTACAGAGATTTTGGTGATTGTCTCCATTTATTTTGTGATGATATGGCAGAGTACTTGAAACTGGGTAATGTTCAATGAACAGAAATTTAATTTTTCACAGTGCTTAGAAGTCTGGGTAGTCCAAATTCAAGGCACCAGCATCTAGTGAAGGATTATTGCTCTGTCATCACGTGGCAGAAAGTGAAATGGCAAAGACGCAAAAGAAGGCTGAACTCGCTCTTTATCAAGGATTACACCAACCTAGAGAACGGGGCCCTCATGGCCCTATCACCTCCCAAGAGTCCTGTCTGTTTAACTACACCACAGAGGTCACCAAATTTCACCACTTTTTTTTTTTTTTTTTTTTTAGGGAGCGCACATTAAGCCGTGTCAGTTATTTTCTCCATTCTTGATTTAAATGAAAAAATACTAAAACATAAGGGCAAAGATAAGGAAGTACAACTATTAAGACATGGTTTTGATTTTATCTATTCTGTTAGTGTGTAAACTATGACACTCATTTTTTTTTAATGTTAAAGTATTTTGAAAAATAATGCCCTTGCTTTGCTGATACCCTAACACTGCAAAATAAGTGAGCCTTCAGAATGAAGACTGAGAAAGAATCACTGCTATCCAGAATCCCAAGATAGAACTGGATTTTAAAGCCTTAGAGAAAACTGTTTTCTGCAGGAAAATGCTTCTCAGCGTAATCTTCAAGTACAGATGTGTATGCAACCGTGAGAGCTTAATAGCAGAGTTCACAGCTTTTTAGTTTATCTGTGACTATTTACAGGTGATTAAAAGAGAAAAAAATTTCTAGCTTACCATCAAAACCAAAATTTTATTATTCTTAGGCAATATATAATACCTCCAATCTCCCCTTTGTCTTAATAAACTCAATTTTACTGACTATGATATAAAGGTTGTTTTGCTATATATAATATCAAAGGTTTAGCAGGAGAGTGAAAATGAAATGACTGAATCCTATGAAATTTATTAGTTCATCTTAAAATATTATCACTGCTTTAACACGTTACTGGCTTTGAAACACCAAGTTGATTCACAGGCAATGAGCATATCAATTAATGCAAACATGAAGGTAAGACTCTTATACCAAATTATGAACTTTGACAACACGTTAGTAGTTTCCCTTCAATAAGGAGTTTATGTGCTCTAGAAAATATAGTAATACTAAAAATGGACATGATAGTAAGGGAATTATATATCCTATTCTTCTTTTTCCAAAGTGAATTTTCACATAAAAGGAACTAGAGTTAGACACAGTTGCTTGTGAAAGGCACAACAATTTTCAATCTCACTTAATTCTTCGATTTTCAATAATAGTTATTCTAGTTGCTATCATTTCCACCGTCACATCCTGCATGACAACTTATTGAAAAATGAACAGTTTCTAAGTTTGTTCATAGATTTCTTTGCACTTTCATGGTCTCCTAGGAATGACATTCTTGACTTTTTATTTCCGCAATCTGATTTTTCCTTTCAGTCTTACTCAACCCTCACCAACACTATATCCTAGACTGATTTCTAGGCAATTCCACATTATCTTCTCTGGACTCTCCTACCAGATTTTTTCACATTCTGTGACAGTAATTTTCAATATGATTGCATGATTTTTATGTATCTTTCTTTGTTTCATAGACTCAGAGCACACTTTATAGACCCCTTGCTTTATGGCTAGCATGTCATAGAAACTTTTACAATTGTTTTATGAATGAATGAATTCATTCATTCACTATAATCCAACATCAAAAAATACTATACTTCTATATTCATAAAGAATATTGGTGTATAGTTTTCGTCTATAGTTGTATCCTTTCCTTGTTTTGGTAACATGGTAAAATTGGCTTCCTAAAATGGGGGAAGGATTGGGGAGGATTCTGTCTTTCTCAATGTTATAGAACAATTTCTGTAGTATAGGTGCAAGTTCTTTTTTTGAGGGTTTGGTAAAATTCAAGTGTCAAACCGTCTGCTCTGGCACCTTTTTTAGTTGCAAAATTTTTTTTTTCTTTTTGCCGATTCAATTTCAGTGTTTGATATTGGTCTGTTCAGTTTTTCTATTCTTCCTGATTGAATCTGGGAAGTTTATCTTTCCAAGAATTTGTCCATTTCCTCCACATTTTCAAAAGCATGGGCATATAGATTTTTATAGTATTCTGAGATGATGTTTTGTATTTCCATGGTGTCAACTGAGAATCCCCCCTTTTTAAAAATTTTTAATTGAGCTTATAAGAATTCTATTCTGTTTCTAATTAATCTAGCAAGAAGCTTGTTGATTTTATTTATCTTTTCAAAGAGCTGATGTTTTATCATTAATCTTCTAGATAATTCTTTTATTAATGGATAGTATTAAAAAGTTTCAAAACATACATTGCTTAAAAGTGTATCAACAAACAAAAGGATAAACTATTCAATATGAAGAATGCTTAAGGAAACATGGGTCAATACCTTGTTACCTTGTAAATCTTTTAAAAAGTACAAAATTAGGATATAGTTCATGTAATTGAAAAACCAAGAGCTGTAGAGTTTTGCATAGGGCTTACTTGGGATTATTGAGCAATGCAGCTCTAAGTAGGCTGGAAGTGACATCTGACCTCTGGGTATTTGAGTTTGCTCTGAGCTAGGCTGAGGCCATGGCACTCTACTCAGGGTGACAGAGACTATATTTCAAAAAGTAAAAGAATAATAATAATAAAGTAAAATTCATAGTATTTGAGAAACTGAGTTGCAAAAGTAAACAACAGATAACTGGTGTAGATACAGAAAGAAAGGAACTTTTATTCACTGTTGGTGGGAACACAAATCAGTACAGTCTCTATGGAACATGGTATCAAGCATTGGAGAGATTCGTGGGAAGTCCACTCCATGAAATAAACTAGCATCACCTGTGATCAAATTGGCTTCCTTGCAGATTTTTTTTTTTTTTAATACAGAGTCTCCATATGTCACCCTGGGTAGAGTGCCCTTGCACCACAGCTCACAGCAACCTCAAACTCCTGGGCTCCAGCAATTCCCTTGCATCAGTCTCCCAAGTAGCTGGGACTACAGGCACCCACCACAACATCCAGCTATTTTTTGGTTGTAGTTGTCATTGTTGTCTAGCAGGTCCTGGTTTTAGCCCACCAGTCTTGGTGTATGTGGCTGGTGGTGTAACCACTGCGCTATGGTGCCGGGCCTCCTTACAGATTTTGATAGAATAATTTAATTTTCAACCACTTCTCATAGAATGTCTTGATGATTTTATATAATGCATGTTTCTATGTTTATATCCAAGGTAAATTAAAGGATCATTAAATATAAACCTATCACTATTATTGCATCTAACTCTTAGGTCAGAAAAGTTAATTATTGGCTCTTGACTATGGACAGCACCTAGCCTACTGCTCTATTGGTTTCAAGCAAAATTATACAAACAAAAGATCAGTTAATACCATTGAAATAAAGACCCACTTGTGAAAGTCTAATTAACAAACCTTCAAATTTTATCAGGGAAAATGCTTTATTTGATCAGCATCATAGTTTAATATTATATTTATAAAAAAGTCTTCTAATACAAGAGTATTAACAAACAAAAATCTGTTTTATTTAAATTAAAAAAAGATCTATCTTGAATGAGACTACTGTTTATGAATAATTTAAGTATCTGGTCTGGCATAAAAAAGCATTGGGTGGGATATTTAACTTCTGGTAATAAAATTACATAAAATGTTATATACTTATGCAACGCAGCTTCTCAAATACTATGAATTTTATTCCATTGTTATTCTTACTTTTTTGAAACAGAGTCTCTGTCACCCTGGATAGAGTGGCACGGCCTCACCCTAGCTCAGAGCAAACTCAAACTCCTGGGCTCAAACTATCCTCCTGCTTCAATCTCCTGAGTAGTTGGGAATAAGCATATGCCACCACACTTAGCCAATTTTTCTATTTTTGGTAAAGACAGAATCTCAGTCTTGTTCAGGCTGATCTTGAACTCCTGATCTCAACGGATTCCCCCACCTTAGCCTCCCAGAGTACAAGGAGCACAAGCCACCATGCCCAGCAAGATATATTTCAATATGAAAGCATACGTGAGTTTAAATAGAAGTTAAAGACAGAATCAATTTCTGCGGCATGTGAAGCGTTCATATTAGCATGCAGGCATGATTTTTGATTTCCAGATTTATTTAAGAAACAGGTAAATAGCTCAAAAAATAAAGGAGGTTTCCATTAGTTCTCAATTACATTTTAATTAAGATGACTTCTATGAGAACAATTTTTTATATGTTACATTTACTTAGAATTTAAAAAAAAGATGAAAATGTAAGGAAGGATTAATTGGTTAGTAATTATAAATATAGAATTTTGAAAACTCCAAAGGCACCAAGATTAAACTAATAGTTAACGTTTATTCTTTTAATTAACATTTGGCAAGCTTGCAATTGCAAGTTAGTCTGATACAATTTAGTTGATGAAAATTCTAATTGACATTTAATAAGTATGTTGATTAAAATATATGTTGTTTTGTCTTCCATTTCAAATGACAATTACCTGCTTAAGCATCCCTTTCATTTCACAGATTAATAAGAACAATAGAATTTTAATATTCCACTGCCCCAGGACTGTCATTTGTATGATTTATGCTACATAGGTCTTTCCCAATTTAGAATTTACTTCCTCATACTAAATTAAACATCTTCCTTAGTGCATTGAGCCATATTTTACTGGTGTGCACAATCTATGCCCTGGGAATAATTGAAGCACATTGGAGAGCCATGTGAACTTGAACAGGCCAGTAGGGTGCTATTTAGTAAATAACTACTTAGACTAAATGGTGTTCACCATTTCTTCCTCATTCTAAACGTGTTGTCGTGTTCCTTTTCTAACCATTCTGTTCTTTTGCTTTATCCCATGTCTTCAATCCCACGTTCACTTGTGTTGGGAATATGCATCGGACCATGTGTCAATCCATGTTACTATTAAAACTGTTGACAGGGAGAGGATCCCAAGAAATGAGAAGGGAGAATCCCGGTCTAGACATTTCTCCTCTATTCTTTTATCTGCTCCAGCTTTACTTTTCTCTGTCTAAACTGTTTCCTTTCCCTCGTCCCTGATTTTCTGTAAGGTCTGCTGAAAAATTATAGTTTTCCTTTCATACTCAGTATTCCTTTCTCCTGAAGTCTGCATTTTTCTTTTTGGTGCATTCTGTGGCATAAATAGGTCTCTGTTCAACTTGCCTTTCCTAAGGAGACATTAAGTTTTCTGATTTTACTACAGATTATGTAGTGAAAAATAAATAAAATACTGTAATAGCTTTCATGAAAGGGAACTTCATTTAAGGACATTTGTTGTGTTATCATATTTATGATAAAAATTGCAGATAATTATTATTTTGAAAGTTCTTGTCCTGTCCTTTTCTCAAGTAAATCATCTCAAGGCTGAAACATCATCATGTTTTCACAGATTTCCAGAGGCCGCTGTAAGCAGCCTTCGCCTCTCAGATCCTTCTATCGTGCCTGTATTTACTGAATATTTCTGGCCTGCCAATACTATGATATTCCAGTTGATTCAAAGGTTCTGTGTAGCTCAAGCTTATCTAAGCATTTAGAGAACAAATGTGATCTATTGCATTTGCTACATGGACTTATAACATATGCAAAGTGCATGTTTAAACATGCCTACTTTTGCCTGAAAGTAAAAGAAACTGCAGAGAAGAAAAATCGATGACATCAAATCATAGAAATCACAACCCATAAAAACTCTTGGCATTTCAAGCATCTTCCTGGAAACTACTTGGAAATACTTAATTGAAAAAAAAAAAGTAGGGTTATTATTGGCTTATCATTCCATGTGTCTTTTTTTTTTTTGATAACCTATGAAACCACATCCAAGGGAATCATGATATAAAACCCTAATGAATCTTGGAAGTCACTGAAAGATAGTCACGCTTGTTCGCGCACAGCTTTTCTTTGTAAGGGCTCTTCACATATTGCTCTGCTTTTGAAATAACCACCTAATGTGTCTGTGGGTATCTTGGTTTTGAAAAATAATACTATCAAATGGAAAGCCTTTTTGGTCTACTTTGATTTTTTAAAGTTTGAGTCAGTTCATACTGTTACACTTACCTTAGTTCTGCCTTTTACTGGCACTGTCACCTGGATCAACTTACTTAATCTGTTTGTAGGTCAGTTTTTTAATAAAAACAAGATATTAATACTTGTTTTAAATACACAGCATTAGTGTACTGATGCATTGAGCTAACATGCAGAGAGTACTTTTCATTTTTTCCTACACATGCAGGTGGTAAAATACATTTTATGTGTCCTAATAGTGAATCAAATATAAAATCAAATTTTGCAAGTTTGAATAGAATGTGCAGTAAGTAACAGGCATTTGTGAACTGTTAGAGACTTAAGACTTGCACTGAATGGAGGTTGCTATCATCAAATTTCTTCCTTCCTTTCTTTCTTTTTTTTGCAGTTTTTGGCTGGGGCTGGGTTTGAACCCACCACCTCTAGTATATGGGGCCAGTACCCTACTCCTTTGAGCCACAGGCGCTGCCCTATCATAAGATTTATTAAGAGGCCAATGGAAAGATGTATAAATAGCTCAGTTGTACTGAACAAGTGTTCAAAGATATTGAATGTATTGATGGAATATCCAAGGTATGCTTAGTAGCTAAGCTATAAATTTGCATACTTCTGTGTGACTATATAAGGTACCACATATAATCTAGTGCCTTGAGAATTAGCAGTTCAAATTGTTCCAACCTTCTCCAGCTCTGGGAGAGAAGGTTCTTTTATAATCACACTGCAGACCCTTTGTGCCTTTGCTCACTCTGTATAGGACCCCACTGCTGCACTTGTCACATTGCATTTCAAATGACTGTTATGTATGTCTCCCTTCAACTCAGTGCAATATGCCAAGACACTGCCATGTGTTAGTGATAAAAATGAATAAAAGATGTTAACTGTAACCCCGGAATCAATAGCAGGCTCAGAAATCAGGGAAAACCCCTTGATGGCAGCCCCTGTTATCCCACAGCTCTCGACACAGGGCCAACACCTGGTTACCACTTAGTATGTGTTTGCTGGGTAAATAAATGAATATATTATGCTATTGCTTCACTGGAAGAATTTAGCAACATCTTTAAAAATGCATCCTCCAGTCTCTCTCACAGGCTACTCAGAGCCAAGATTTGCAGCTGTGAAGAAAATGGAAGATCTTGTTTCCTTCATTTTTTCCTCTACTTTTAGCTTAGCCTATTCTTATTCCAACCCAAATTTATTATGTTTATTGATGGGAAAATATGCCCTTGATATATTAAGGAAAGAATTAGGTTAAAATGCAGTGTGTTGTGTGATCCCATTTGTATACAATGTGTGCATCTGTCTGTAATTAGGAAATATATAGGCATATATGAACCAGAATGTTTATGATAACTTTTGTTGTGAGGCTTAATAAAAGGTAATCTTTATTTCTCTGAATGTTTGTAATAAGAATATATTACTTTCATAAATAATAATAAAAATATATTCTAAAAATGGAGAAGGGAACTTTAGAAACAAAATATAAATAGACACAGAATCAGAAACTGGGTCCATCTATACACGGAAGGCCCTTTTGGCTACTTTAGACGTGGCTTATAGAAACTTACCCCTAATACACTAATCTCATAGGCAGAGAGTGTGCATCGATGAACATACTCTCACTAGAATTCAGATTCCCTCTAAGAGGCTCTGCAATGCTAAGACCCAGACCCTAATGTGCCAACTTCACTATTCACGCCAACAGCCTTAACTGTCCTTGTCTATCAACAGCAATCACTGCTGTGCCCTTGTCTGCCAGTGGTTCAAACCAGTTGACCTCAGTCTTAAGAACTTAAAAAAAAAAAAAAGAAATAAAAACCAGCACAAATTTCTTCTAATTCTTCTTTATCTTCATCTTCATCTTCATCTCCTTCTCCTCCTCCTCCTTCTTCTTACCATTGGCCTGTGTCTTTCTATCTTTTGACATTATGAATGATGTCCTTCCTTTAGCCTCACGGTTACCTTGGAGATATTTAGAGACCAGGTTCTGATCCCTCTGGGGCGTTCTTCAGTATGGACTCTTCCAACTCTGCTTTGTGTCCTCCAAACCTCATTTCATAACATTTATGCTGGCAAACATTATCTGTATTAGAAAACAACTTTTAGATGTACTTTTTATCTACTGTGAGCACACAATATTAAAAACTAGAAAGGAAATGAGAGATGAAAAAGAGAAAATCATCAGGTAATACCAGAGATTATTCTTGTTCCCATAGTCTTCATTTACCTGTTTTTCCCTCTCCTGACTACTATATAGTGTTGCTTCTTTTGGAAATGACATTGGTTTGTTTTTCTTATGCACTGAATTTTTTATGTGCATCCTTATTAATTTATCTTTCTTTTCATAGATAGGCTATCCATCAAGTGTTTCATTTACCTACAGTCTGAGACACAGTCTTACTAAACTGCATAGTCAATATTAGAGTGAAACTTGCTATATGAACATATTTTGCCACAAATAGGAGAAGGTGTGTGTTCTTCCTTATTTCAGATTACTGTTATAATAGTGCATGTACTCGAACTGATTTGATCATATGCAAAGTTAAAATTCTTTTCCATCCCGTAAATGCTTATTTTTAGGCCAAGATCCTATTGTATGGCAATATGAACATTAACCAGCTAAATGTTGTTATTTGGTTATTTATGGATTCATATTGTTCAAAGCAAATTTAACTTTTTTAATGTGAGGGCACATCATTTTTAAATGGTTGAATATATTTTGATAATAGGATTGAGCTAATGTTCCTTTTTATTAATTTAAATAAATACATAACAATACCTGAATTTAATAATCGCATGTATAAAAAGAAGAATATCTGGAAGTGATTTAACCTTATTTACTCTAAATATCTCATGGATAATTACATTTATCCAGTTAAGAAATACACACACATACATATACACACGTATGTATACACATACTCTTGTCTCTCTCAAGCCTTTTAGAAACTCTATGGTAAACACTAATTTCCCTGCTTTACAGATGAAGAGGCCTTTTTCAAAATACTACAGAACATACTATACTGTTGTCCAGAATGCTACTATTCATAGCCATATCTGCTTTATTTAAATAACATTTTTTTTATATCAAGAAGAGAAAAAAAAATCAGAACTTTAGTTTGCAAATTGTGTAGTATTTGACTACCTTAAATATATATAATGCAAATGTTCTGGTTGTTATTACTTATAACTATTGATATTTTGCTTGAGCTCAGTTGATTTTCTTTATCAGTATCAGCATGAAATATCTACTAAGAGTATGTTAAGACTGACCAAATGATTGACTGGCGCCTGGGATGAACAAGATCAAAGGCCTGATGCAAAGACCCCAAAACATGATTAATGCAACTACCTGGGGATTCCTCACAAGAATTCTTTACCCTATTTTAATTCTTGATTAAGCACACTTTAGAAAAAAAAATATGAGCAGAGATTAAAAAAATATGGTTTTTATTGCAAAAATTATGTATTCAATAAGGGAGGTGATGTGGTAAGGAAACAACTCAAATAGAAATGGGCCATTGCCTAGATTTTGTCCTGGGTGCCTGATTTCTAATATGCAACTGTCGTAAGAGCAAACTTTTATTTCTTTAATTAATGAAAACCATGTGTCCATGTAAACCATGAACTTTTAGTTTCCTATAGGTGAGCTATGGTTATAAATGGGTTTGAAAGG
>CAUYQV010027494.1:0-17293 GCA_963574575.1 Galagoides demidoff | reverse complement strand
GGTGTTTGGTTTTTTTGTGTGTGGGTTGTTTGTGGTGTGTTTGTGTGTGGTGTGTGTGTTGTGTGTGGGGTGTGTGTGTTTGGTGTTTGTGGTGTGTTTGTGTGTGGTTTGTGTGGGGGGTGCTTGTGGGGTGGGGGGTGTGGTGTGTGTGTTTGGCATGTATGTGTGTGGTGTGTGTGTATAGAGTGTGTGTGGTGTATGTGAGGGGCGTATATGTGTAGTGTGTGTGTGGTGTGTGTAGGGAGTGTGTGGTGTGTGGGGTGCGTGTGGTATATGTGGGGTGGGGGGTGTAGTGTGTGTGGTGTGTGTATAGGGTGTGTGTGGTGTATGTGGGGGGGTGTATGTGTAGTGTGTGTGGGGTGTGTGTGGTGCATATGGGGTGGGGGGGTGTGTTGTGTGGGGGGGGTGCGTGTGTGTAGAGTGTGTATGGTGTGCATGTGGGGTGGGGGGTGTGTGGTGTATGTGTGGGGTGCGCGTACCTGTACCCACACATGTACAGGACTTGTGTAGAGGGTGTCACTGATCAATCACTGGTGAACTGACCACCCCTTGCTGCACTTCAGTATCGTTGTGGATGTTTCAGTGCTAGAACTTGCAGAAAATCATACTGAATCAATCAATCAACGCCTCTGATTTACGATCAAGATAATTATTTGAAACCACCATGCTGGGTTAGTGCTACGCACGTGTCCTCTAGCTATGCTATCCAATATGGCAGCCACTTACCACAGGTAGCTGTTTAGATTTAAACTTGAACTTAACATTCAATAAAATTTAAAATTAATTCCTCAGTTGTGCTAGACCCACTTCACGTACTCTGAAGGCCGCATGTGGTGAGTGGCCAGCCCTGCTCTGGAGAGTTACCCTTTCTGAAAAGACAACCATAGAGCCAGGTACGTTCTAGTTCTAAACCCAGGTTAACAACAGTGACCAAACTTCTGTCCCTTTCGCTCCACCCTTCCCTTCCCCAGCCCCTCTAGTACAAATTCCCGTGTTGCTCTTCAGAAATCCCTTAACCCCTCAGCTCACTCCACCTCTCTTCTCATGATCATTTTCACCTGGAGCGACAGTTCTGTGCACATCCACCTCCCCAACCGTTAGCCCTTCCAGGTCAGGGGTCATCTTCACTTGAGTGCGTCCTCACATCCTAACACAGGAAACTGAGTTCTGTAAACACACGGTATTTTCTTCATTAAAAAGATCACGAGGGAGAACACAGTACTAATGGGGACATACAGAAAATAAAAATGTAGATATAAATGGAATAAAGAAGTAAGAAGAAACGAAAGCAACTGCCTAGATGGAATTATTACTTGGGCTGCACGCTTAGAGGGAGGGAAAAAGGCATATTATCTGAGAAGTGGGAATGAAAATATATTTAGCACACATAAATCAGGAAAGCACTGACACCATGAGCCAACACGGAGACTGGCCCTTCACCCTGGCCAGGTGGCAAATCCAGCACTGACTGTGACCTATGGGAACTGGACCGCCTCGCTTAGGATGAACTTCTCAAAACATTTGTGTAAACACGATTCTTACTCACGCAGTTCCAACATCCTCAAAAACCCCACCCTTGGGATCCAAATGAGAACGTCTGCTTTCACTTTGAGAGCTACTTCTGGACCACTAAAAATAAATTTCCTTTGTTCTATCATTTGGATAACTGTAAAGTATCTGAAATATGAACAATATCTGATTTTTTTAATAAACCTGTTTGAGGGGGAAAACCCCTGCATCAGAACACACTGAAGATGGAAACTATTAGAGACGACTTGAATGCTATCATGCTTGTACCTCACCACTTCCTCCTTCGTTTTTTCCAAGTTCGATGCCATACTTTTCACCAAGCACTCAATTCCCATATGCAAAGTAGCTAAGCTTCTGGGTGCATTTCCACAAGTCCTGGAAGCCAGAGATAGTTGCAGGGCCACCTTACCCCAGAGGAAAGGTAACTTCACAGGAAATGAAACCAAGCAACCAGTGAGAGCTCAACTGATGTGAGTGGAAGCGATTCACGATTAAAGACCCAAGGGAGGCAGAGCTGACGGGGCCTTCAGAGGAAATGAAACTTGAAACGGAGCTTAAGATGCATCATTTTCCACAAGAAACGTCACCCACTCCTGCCCCATCCTCACCTTCACCTCATCTCCTGGCTCACCAGCATGGCCTCTCTTCACTCAACATTTGAGATTGATAAAAAGCGGCCCAAGGCTGACCCCGCAATGCCCTGATCAGCCAAATCACCAGCACCGAGCTGCACGGTTGCACTCAGCTCTCCCACCGCAACCCCACAACATTATCAGGCCCTCAGTACATTAAAAAAAAAAAAAAAAGGGCCCTGGGGATGAGCTCAGAGATTGCCGTCCTAGCGTAAGTGACAGAGCTTGACAGGTGCCCAGCCTCTGGCGCCTGCCCCCAGAAGAATTTGGGACCCCCTACAAGCCCCTCGATAACTCTGAGCAAGCTTTTACCTTTCTGGTGTCTCCAGTTTCTCATCTGCAAGCTACAGTTACCATGTGCCTTCCCATTTAAGCTGTCCACCAATTCTAAAACATGCTTTCTTTTCATATTTTAACATTTCTAATATCAGAACGTGTCTTAACTATCGATGACATGTTTGAATGAATCCGAAGCTTTATTTTTTTCTTCTTACAGGTATAACACATGCCATCTTACAACTGATGGTACCTTAGAGTCTACGAAATACGATGTAGCCTACTTCATAAGGTTTTTGTAAAGATTAAATTAGTTAATTTAGGCAAAGTATTTAGAAAACTGCTTGGCCTTGAGTAAGGTACTCAATTGTCTTGGCTACTATTATTCAATTTATGACTCCAAACATGGGCACAGTCACAAGGGAAAATCCTCACATTGATATTCATAAACTGTCTTAAAATTAAAAAGAGAGCTGATGCAGTGTTGAGGGGATTAAATGACTACTCAAAATCGGATGCACCCCTACCCCTGGCACATAGCAAATAAGTGTTGACTAAATCAACTGAATGTACATCCTGGTCTTATTCACGCCAAAAGGAGCTCTGTTGCACACAAACTTCTCATATCCTTTCCATGGAGGAGGGAAACCAGCTAGCACATGGCTCTTTTATGCTAGATGACATACGACAGATTCCTGAAAGGCTGGGAACACTTCCCCATATCAACACTTTGGGCAGGATTTCTTCTCCCAGAAAGCCCTCTCTAACCTCAACTTTGCACAAATTTAAATCCTGAGCCCTGTCTAGGCCCAACTGAAATTGTGTCTCCTTTAAGAAATGGTTTTCCTCTCTTTCTTCCTACCCATCACATGTATTTCAGCTACCACAAACATTTGATTTGCACTTCACTGGACACAATGGCACTATTTTTTAAAATATTGTATAAGAATGAAATCTGTGTCCCTATTGTCACTGCCTCTCCTAGAAGGCCCTCCATGGAGGGAAGTTTGCTTGAATCCTCCTGTTATGTGTTGAACTGTGCTACCTCATGCCCCAGATATACTGAAGTCCTAACCCCAGTATCTCAGAGCGTGACCTTATTTGGAAACAGAGTCATGGCAGCTGTAGTTAGTTGACCTCACACTGGAGTAGGGTGGGACCCTTATCCCTACTCCATTCAAACACCATCTATATGCTGATGTCTCCCAAATTTCCATCTTCAGACTGCCCTCTCTGCCAGACAACTGACTACTTAACGTCTCTGCTTACATAATTCAAAGACACTTTAAAATGAACAAATCCAAAACCAAAAGACCCCACTGTCTTAAACCAGGCTGTCCCCTGACATGGGCCACATACTTTGGGCTCAGACGAGGTTATTTGCTCTCTTTAGCTCCCCATATCCAATTTATCATCAAGTCCTATTTATTTCTCATCCTAAAAGTCTTTCCAAGTTCTCAAATCTCACCTCCACTCTCTACCTCCACCTCTCCTGGTTCATTCACTACAGTGGATTAATCCAGTAACTCCCTGGGTTACTACAATAGCCTTTTCATCCTAGGTCAAGTTCTAGATCCAATTTTGCTACCCTCCAATTTGTTCCCCATACAAATACAGCCCCCACAATATAGAGGCAATAAATTTCAAAATATAAATCTGATCCTTTCATCCTCTTGCTTAAAAAACTTCTATGGCTTTCCATTCATATTAAGATAAAGACCCAAATCCTAAACTGAGTTTATGAGACCCTGAGTGCACTGGCCTCTGATGACCCTCCCAGCTTCACCTCCCTTGACCTTGGTGTTCCAGCCACAGTAGTGCCCCTTTACACCTGTGACCAGACCCAAAATCCCACCCTCACAGGGACCATGCCCAAGCCAGCCCATAACCTGCAGAATTCACCAACCTTTCACTTATTTAATGCCTTCCCCCCACCAGTCACTCTGGGCTCAAAATAGTCCTTCCTCAGAACATCTTTCCCTGACCTCGACAAAGGGATGAAGCTCTCCTATTTCCCTCTCTCCTAGCACCTTATTTGTTTCCATTGTAGCACATAAGCATAATTTATAATCCTACACCTGTGTGATTATCAGATTAATACTGATGCATGTTCTCCCATGAAAGCTAAAGCCATGCTCATCTTTTCCCTGCTACATCCCCAGTTCTTGAATCAGGATCTGGTGTATAACAGACATTCACTAAATATTTGTTAAATAAGTTAATGAAGAGTAAGCAAATATCACATATGTGTTGAAAGAAGCTATTGTGTTTCAATGGTCCACCATAATATTATGAAAATTCCTTCTTTAGAAACAGAAATACATATTTTTTTTTATTTTACAGATGTGCTCTCATTATGTTACCCTAGGTTAGTCTCGAACTCCTGATCTCAAGGAATCCATCCTCCCACCTTAGCCTCCCAAGCAGCTGAGATTACTGGTGCGAGCCACTGTGCCAGGGTATATAGTACTTTTACTTCCCAAATGTTTTTACTACAGTACAGGGGACATGCCATAAATGTTGTGGGCAATAGGTTAGTGTCCTTTAACTATGTTTTAGATACATTTCTTCTGATATGGCATTGTTAATAACTACGCTGCCATAATTTACTTCAATCAACACAATTTCAAATCTGATTAGCTGATAACTTCTTTCCTAACTCTTATCCCAACGGCCCACACACAGGTACATGAAACTTAAATAATATTTTCATATGAGATGCCCTGCTGGTTTTATTGCTAATTTTTACTTCTCCAGGATTATTGATCTACTTGATATGAAAAAACAGAATATGCTAATAATAAGAAAAGTTTAAAAACTGATGTTACATTACCCCAGGCCTATTAAAAATTTTTCTTCAGAATTTTCCAAGTACAATTCTGGGAAGGGAACAGTGATGGCCCCCTCATGAGAAAAAACATTATGTATGAATGACTTCCACGTAATACTTACACACACTGCAGATGATAACAACTCTGAAAGCGGGTCAATTCCAAATTAACAAATTTAATTCTTAGCAGCGATGATAAAAAATGCAACACATCTTATCTAACTGTCAGGAAAATGTTGATATTTCAGAATTTATTTTATTAAGTAACCATCTTAACAAGCAACTTCCAATCTGATGAGATGTGTACCCAACAACTGCCACAAACCTAGGAATAAAGGAATCCAAGACCACAGTGCCGAGCAATATCCCAGAGTAATCGTATCTGTGTATCAGAGAAGTAAACCCTATTTCTCAAGGAGCTTCACACGCAGTCTCTAAACCATAATATGTTTCTATAACATCAACAAGAACAATGTTAGTCATGAAATGAAACTCCCAGAACAGTCTCTCTACTTGTGTTCTCCAGACCTTTTTCAAACTCCAACCCTTTCCTCTTTGCCTTCCTATTTATATTTTCTATTAAACACAGTCAGAGTTAAAACTACAACAGCACCCACGGAGTTTTAATGGATGTGGCTGCTTCCTTCTAGCTACATCCTCCTGGGGCTTGTAACCTAAAGTGCGAGCCAATTCCACGCCTTTGTCCAGACTCCAGAGTTTGGACCTTCTGCACTGGCCTTTTGATGCTGCAGGCCTCTGGCTATTTCAGAATTGTCTCCCCAAGATTCATGCCCATGAGGTCATGCCCAGCTGACCTCTCCAGAACGTGATACCCTGAAGCACAGCTGTAAAAATAGAGCACTCTATAACAACTTCTCATTCACCAATAAACAACATAATGTTCTTTCTCTTTTAGGGAACCAACATGTTCATCTCATAGTTTAAATACAAGGTGAAATAAATGAACAAAAGGGCCTTACGCTATATAAATGTATTTTTTTCATGATAAAGCGATGTAAAAACAAACTCTGACACACAGTTTCCAATTTAGATAAGGTGATAGCATAAAAACAATTTAACGAAGAGAGCCAAAAGTCTCAGATTAAATCATTCCCACCATAACTTTTTAAAAAAATCTTAATATCTATAATTATAATGCATTTCTTCGTAGGCTATAACTCCTTACATTATTATTTTACTTTTAAGTAATACAATTTGCGTTGTTTTACTTTGAAAACATAGTCTTCTGCTTTGACTTAAATCCCTTTATTAACTCCAAGTTACCCATTACTGTACTGAGTTTAATGACACTTTCCTTCACCTCACACTGGCCTTCTTAATTCCAGTGTATTTTCAGTGTGTTTTTATTTCAGTCTATAGAAACAAAAGCAAAAAAGAACTCTCAAAAATTATAAAGACCTCTGAAGCAAATGAGACAAGACTGGCATCAAGGAAATAACGGAAAATTAGCAAACAATACTGTTAACTGTTTTGTATGGGAAATACACAAAATATTCTCTATTCTCATCCTGATAATAGTGGTTTTCTTCACCAGTTTCACAGCTTTATATTTTAATGTTTAATGCATTTCTGTGCTTTAAAAATTGAAAAGTGAGTCCTTCTACTGGGGTGGCACCTTTGGCTCAAAGGAGTAGGGCGTTGGTCCCCTATGCTGGAGGTGGTGGGTTCAAACCCAGCCCTGGCCAAAAACTGCAAAAAAAAAAAGTGAGTCTTACTAGATTTTTATCAGATTAAGAATGTGTTTAACCAGCCACAGTTCAAAATCAGGAACTAGCCACAACTATTTTCTATGCAAATCTAGACTCACAGTAATCCTCTCACATCCAAGCATTTTTCTTTCTTTCTTTCTTTTTTTTTTTTCAGAATCACATTTCTCTTAATGAAACACACCACAATGCAGTTTATAATACAAGTGTTTATCACCATTCTCCTCAAAGACCCACTTCTGTAAATATCCCCTGATTTGCCTTCCAGAAATAAAGTCTATGTTCAAACCTATTTAAGCTTTAGGAATAATACATACTCTTCATGTAAGGATAGTAAAGTAGCATTTTAAAACATTGCTAATTATAAGGTTATTTAGTTAAAAGTCAATACCAGGACAAGGATCTCACTCTGTTTCATTCATATCTAGTGTGTCTATTCTTAAGTGATATTAATAAACTGTAAGAAAATGTACAGCAGCTCTAAGTTGATCACTGTTGTTAAACAGCAAAGAAGTTCCTCACAGGAAACAGAAACGTTACCTATTTAAACGATGTAACCGAACCAATCAAAAAGCTCTCTATTCTGGATGAAAACTGACAGCTTTCTAAGAACATTTTAATGTTACTGGACATAAAGAAACTTTTCCAAAGTATTTGTATAGTAGGAAAGTTAGTTCCATCAAATGAAATTGTTCTTTGTAAAGATACAGTTAGTTCGATCCATCTGTCGGTCCAGCCAACATTTCCTTTCCCATTCATTTCCTCTCCAAAGATAAGAATTATAGCCCCGTTTTGCATAACTACTTCATAAGGTCACAGAGTTACAGCTAAAAAGAAAGTAAGAATAATGTCCCTTCTGTTGTATTCTGCTGCTTATTGTCATTCAGTCATCTTGATATCTCCTAAATCCTGGTTTCCAAAGGTCGCGGCACTCGGGGCTGGCATTGGTCCAGTCACAGATCACATGGTGAGCGGCTCACACAGCTTCACGCTGTGGCCTTAACCAATGGGGTTCCACTCCTGCACCATTCAGAGAACAGGTTCGTGTTACAAATGTCTTCCCCGACCAGGAAGAACCCATGACCCACACCAGGAGGAAGAAATCATCCGGCAAGTCCCTAATTACTAGGACATGAATTCCCTAATACATTTTAGGCTTCAAGAATTTAGAAGTCAGATTATTTGAAGTAACAGAAGAATAAACTTCCTTTTGGAAAATAAAAGGTACAAGGTATCTACCACCAACAGACAGAAAAAAATGTTTCAAACTCTGATTTGCTAATCTGGATAAAGAAACTACCAATGCCCCTCTTCTTCTTCATTCATTCATTCACCCATTTATCCAGCAAATGTAAACAGAAATGCTGTAAGAAAACAGGTGATGCAGTCACGGAAAAAAGGAAGCCTGGGATTTGGATTCAGACTGCCTGGGCTTAAACTCAAGCTCTCATACACAATCGCTGTGTGACCTTGGAAAACACGAAGTTCTCTGTCCTGCGGTTTTTTCATCTATAAAATTAGGAGATGAACAACAACGCTGCCTCATGAAATAAAAAACCTGAAACATGAACTTATAAGACATGAGAGTTAACTAAATTAGCTCAGGTAAAGGGATTAGGAAAGTGCCTGGGACTCAACTTTTTTCATGAACCAAAAATTCCACCATATTCTCAAGTTATGAAGATAAATAAATAAATCTCTACTGCCCTATCCCTACTGAAAATTACAACCTAAGTGGGGCCACAAACTAATCTCAAACCAGTGGTTTATTCTAATCTGAAGGAACGAGGGAGAAAAGGACTTTACAACTTCTTTTGGAAATCCAGGACTTAATCCTCTTTTAGGCAGAAACTCTGGTGTCTAATATAAATGTCTTCTCTATACCTACCAATGGAACTTAAATGGTCATTCACTAAATAGCAAATGACAGATAAAAATAAATGCCAGCCATCTCCTAAAGATTAAATCATGTTCCAGTTCTCATCATAATGCGCCACAGCACTTGGTACTGATGCTCGGAGCCTACTTAAGAGAAACTCCTGCCTCCGCTGTCCTCTAAGATATGACTCTTGGTTAGTTCCCTCCTATCTCTCTGGTTCACATCTTCAGGACCTGGGTCGACCTTCCATCTCTACCGCTCTTTTCACAGTCTCCTACCTGTCCTTTAAATTCAGCCAAACTAAGCTATTTAGAATCCCCTAAACTCCCCATACACTGTCAAGCCCTCAACAAGCTGTTTGGACATCTGTAGAAGCTTCCAAGGGCAGTTGAGAGCGTGTTCATGTCAGCTGTCCCCCAAGGAGGGTTTAGGGCCCCTTTAAGGCCTTCTTAGCACTCTCCGCTTCCCCTCCACATTTGCCCCAGCCCACAATACACTAAATCAAGGATTAAAAGTCACATACCTTCACTTCACTTCCAAGACATCCACCACAATGTCTTTTAGGGTACCAATATAAGCTCTCTGTTAGTATTTGGTAACTATAAATAACACAAATAAATCAGCAAATAGAGACCTTTTAAAATTTAAAATAATAAAATGCAAACTGGCATAGACATTTCTCCTTATCCAGCATTTATTGAGGGCTTCTATACACTGCACTCTTTATATGTATCAATTCATTAAATATGTAGAAGATCTGTTTTAAGAGGTTGTCCCTGTTTTACAGATGAGGAAATTGAGGCTAAGAAAAATGACATCACTTGCCCAAAGTCCCACAACTAGGAAGTGAGACTACATTCCAGTCTAGGTAGGCAGGCTCTCAAACCCACAGTCCTGCTGCCATAAATCTGATTCATCAAGAAAGCTGGTTCTCAATAAGAACTATGAACTTTATATCCCCGGACAGCCTTAACAATTTTTTTTAAAGACTACTTTGTCCACTCCTATTATTTTATAGGTACGAGCATGTAAATACACAGTGATCTCCAGAAAAACAAAAAGGTTTAATATACTATATCCTGCCCAATGCACTGAGTAGCATCAAAAAATTATAATGAATGAATAATCATACCACTGATAATAGGGTATCAGCAAGAACTATTTGTTAAATACTTAACAGTGAATGTTTAAATAAACACGAACCAAGAAATAACAGATGACATATAAAAAAGTAGGATATAAAGCTGAAGCTATCTGTTACACTTCCCCCACATTAGCTACAATCTCCTACATTGTAACTGAGAGGATATTTTGGAGAAGACTTTCTTTTAAAGCCATTCATATTTGATTCCAAATAATTTTCTAGCTGAGATACTTTATTGGATAGATCCCAAACATTCTGTTTTTCATTTACTTGCACCTTAGCAAGTCAGAGAAGCTAAGACCCCCCCCCCATGTTCAAAATTAATTTCAAGACAGTGACTGTACAGCATTAAACCAAACTCAGGGCTCTTTTCAGCGTGGAACCCTGAGCAAATGCACAGGTCACAGGCCCACAAAGCCAGCCGTGCTGAGCCCCTACATTCTATGTCAGGCACCATACAGGCACAAGGCACACAAATGACTTATAATCCATAATCCTGATCCTGTTAGGCAATAGTCAAATATAAATCAGGTTTAAGAGTTCAAAGAACCTTTGGATCTCAAACTGCTATGTAGCTTGACAGTTAAGTGCTAGTTAAAATGATTCAAATTCAGTTGGGCCTATCTCTAACTTCACTAAATATCTTCTTTTATAAATCAATAGGTCAATGAGCTTTTTAAAAAAAGACTCTCAGCCAGCATGGTAACTCAGGCCTGTAATCCTAACACTCTGTGAGACAGCAGTGGTGAATCGCCTAAGGTCATGAGTTAGAAACCAGCCTGAGCAAGAAGCAAGATCCCATCTCTAAAAATAGCCAGGCATTGTAGCCAGGCATTGTGGCAGGTGTCTGTAGTTCCAGTTACTGGGGAGGCTGAGGCAAGATAATCACTTGAGCCCAAGAATTTGAGGTTGCTGTGAGCTATGAGTCCAGGGCATTTTACTGAGGACAAGGAAGTAAGACTGTCTCAAAAAAAAAAAAAAAAAAAAATGACTCTCATTAGAAAAGAAAGGGGCATTGTCAATGAAGAAAACAGTAAACAAGGCCTCAAGATCACAGTATTGCTAAATACCATGTTTCTTTCATTATTACTTCAATTTAATGTTTATTGTGCATCTACTATATGTTTACATTTCATTAAAAATTAGCATCTCATTTTCATTGAATCTAAACCACTTAATGAAAAGAGAACCTTAAAACTATGACTGAGGACTAGGAAATAGCATCTGAAATATGAGAAATAGAGGGATTATCTTTAGTCCTTCATTCAGCACCTGTGCTCTGAGCAACTGTGTCAGGGTGAGGCACCATTCTAAGTATTAGGGACTCAGGGAGGCCAAAACACTCTGCCTTCACTTGTGTAGTTCATTGGGGAAAAAGGACATCAGACAACCAATTCTTTCTAAAAGTAATTTTTAAGATAATTTGCATTGTAATTCCAAGATATAATGGAGGCCTGTGTTTACTCTAGGAGTTTCCTCTAAGAAACAGGAATCCTCGGTTGAGAGGTAAAAGATATTCTTCTAACCACCCTAAATAGAACTGTAGTTTTGATCATTACAAAAGCACAAAATTATTCTGCAGAACAAAAAATGGACTACATGCCCCCCAAGTAGATACATTTGAAATTCATGTCTGAATCAAATCACATATGCCTGGACCACACTTATAGATGTGTGGGATTACAGTTATAAAAATACAGAACCTATGCACTCCATAAGGACTCCTCACCAACAGTTGTCATAAAACTGCAGTATGTTAATCTCCTGGTGATTATCAGATTCCATTAATGTGTCTAAGTATCCTACTTAGCACCTCCAACAAGATGCTGGATAAATACTGGGGATTATTGTTAATACAAATCAGGAGTAATTGACCCTTATAATACTACTACCAAATAAATACTTTTATAATGCCAGTGCTATAAAGGCCCAAGCGGTGTTTAAAAGCAGTTGTGTCTTAAGGGAGCACATAGCAGACAGGAAACCCAATTATATCATGCCTACAAAAGATGAAACTAACACACACTTTAATAGTTCTCTTTGCTATATCAGACATACCTCTCTACAATTTTACTTTGAAGGAAAGGCGGGGGAAGAATCATATAAAAAATTAATCTTGCATTAACACAGGGCCTTCCAGTTTCACAAAATGTTTTTACCCACTTCATCCAATTTGTTCCCTGAATCCTTTAACTATTAAACGCATACCATAATGGAGTATGCATTCCTAACACAACTCCAAGGAGCTACAGCTTCTCTGTCCTTAACTTCTAAATTTATCCCTACAAGTGTGCCATCGAGAATACATGTATTTCTATGCATTTTATAACCAAATAACTTTAGTGCAATAACAACGTGAATGAAGCTCAGAAGAGAAAAAGAATCTTTGTGGTATATTCTGTCAAAAGAAAAAGCTACTCAAAAAATAGACATAAATCAAAAATCTATAGTGACTATTCCAAATGTAATCTTAAATGTCCTTATTACATAAATCTGCTGAAAGTTTCCCAAGGGAAATGACACTGTGCTATATAATACATCTAATGATCCTGTTAGGGACCTCTTTGAGAAGAAAATATTTAGGCAACACTCATAAAAGCACAGGTCAGTGGTTAGCTTCTTGACAGTCTAACCTAAACATGTAAACACAGGGTACATTCCAGTTTGGAATGATTTGTAGGTTTACTAGGAACTACTAAATAGTATTTTCATCTAGTAAATCCATTCTCCCTCAAGTCTCTGATATAAGAAACCTTAGCAGACCTCTCAGTGAACTTTGGCATTTTGGCTGTGTGGCCAAAGGAACAATCTACCATTACAAAGCCTATTCATGAGTCAGCTGGGGAAGTAATCTCAATGACCAAGCTTGGCGGCTACTCCACTCCTCTTTACCACACCTGCAAGTATACAAGACACTGTGATTTAAGTTACTAGGTTATAAATTATTAGTACTATACATTAATTCTAAAATGTAATTTGAAAAATCACTAATGCAAATTTAAACTTTTCAATTTAAATGCTCGCATTTACTTGTTTTCAATTTTTAAAAGTCTACCTCTAGCAAAAATAATAAAGATAAAAATCCATCTGTAATTTGAGGATAATAAATCCAGAGCTAGCTACTGTCTTCTGATTCGCAACATCATTACTATTTCCTTCCTTCAAAATTCATCACTCTACCCAAACAATACTGAGGTCACTTGTCATAATTCTGCCTCCAATGGATAACGGCATGACGTTTGTGCTTTGCACTAAACATTCATATCTTTGTTTCCACAACAAAGTGAAAAGGTGGCAGTTAGGAGAGTGAAAACAAGGGGTTTCCTGTCCAGGCTTTGTGAAAAGAAAGCCTGTATATTCCAGCCAGGCAGTGACAAAACCCCTCCGGCCCTCCGAGGTCAGCGTTCATTAGCATCCCCGTGCCGGGAGCCCCGGTCCTCTCGCCCGGGGAGGTGCGGGTGATGGGTTCTCCAGGGACAACTGTCACCCGCCCAGCCCCGGGCTTGTCCCCGCGGTGGAGGCCCCCTGACAACGGGGTAAGAGGAGCCCAGGGCACCCGGGACCCGTGTTCTCCCGCCGGGGCCCCGAAAGTAGGTCTGGGCCCGCGCTACGGCGGCCGGCGAGAGCTGTGAGCCCCACTTTCTCTGGGCAGGAAGGGGGGAGGCCGAGAGCATTTCCTGTTGTGCAGCCGAAACCCGCGGAGACGTCACTGCATGCACGCTCCCTCGGGTGTCAGCGGACGGGGCCAAAGTTCAAGCGCGTCGGGGGCGGCCGGGGCTCCCCTCCCGGGCGGGCCGCTCCGCCTCCCGTGGGAAGCCTCGCCCCGCCCTCGCCCCGCCCCGCCCCGCCCCGCGCGCTCCGCCCCCGCCCCGCCCCGCGCGCTCCGCCCCCGCCCCGCCCCGCGCGCTCGCGGCCGCCGGCGCCCCGCGCTCCTCCGCCCCAGCCGGTTCCCAGCCAGAGGACCGGCTAGGGTTGCCAGGTACCCGGAGCAAGCCCTCTCCCTGCGCACAATTTCTTAGCTAAATCTTGAAGGTAATTTCCTTAAAGAGGACTCTCTTTTTCCCATTAGGATTGTTTTTTAATTATCCAAAGTGAAAATGACTTAAGTGTTGTTGCCATTCTGTTGTCCCCTCGTTTTCTCTCATCTCCCCAGTTGTGGATTCTTCCATAAGCAACTGTGGAAGGGAGGAAAAGAATTTCTGCCCTGCACAGCTCCGGTGAGGTCAAAGGAAGCAGGAAGACTTCCTAAGAGTCTTCTAAAAGCATATTCTCTTTATTTTTACTGAAAACACCATTCACTACACACCATGTGAATTCCTTTTACTTATTAGGACCTTAGTTTATCATAGCTCAACTAATACTGTTTTAAAGGCAGAGTCTCTTAAGAATCTTTCAATCTTATACTTAATCCGCTTTCATAGCAAACAAAGCGTTTGGCCAGACTGTTTTAAAATGAAAATTACTCATTCATATTTTGGGGGGATTATTTTAAAAGTTTCTTTAATCCTGAATGTCCGGCCTTCCTTTTGGTTATGAGCCATACACCAGATTATAACCATGTGTAATTGTAGAAAAGCAGTGGCTTAAGGTTAATAATGGTTTAAAAAATAAGATCATAAGGTACTGTATAATCATTCTGAAATAAAAACTGAAATAGTTTAATTTCAGTTTGTTCAGTCTTAGACATGAGACATGCTGTCAACTACAGAACACATTATAGATCCTCTACTCATGGCGAATAAATGTCACAGATGTTATACTGTGCCAACATTGCTAAGGTTGGAACTAAGCAATGTTTCACCTCAGGGCATGAATTCACATAATTTAAAATATAGGTTTGGAGTGATCATGATGTATCAATTTAGGTTCTGGGATTGCAATAAATGTACCTACCACTCTGGGGCAAGACTTGACAATGGGGGCAGGCGTGTGTATGTGGAGAAAGGAAGTCCATGGAAATCTGTAACTTCCACTCAATTTTGCTCTGAACCTAAAACTACCTTCAAAAATAAAGTATATTTTTAAAAATATACTTTAGATTTTATAAGTATCATTAATACTTAAAATGTGCACTGCCTCGTAACCTATGAATTCACCAAAAAATGAATCTTAAAAATTAACACAGAAATCTTGATACCTTCATGAATTTCATCATACCAATCTACCCATTCTTGATAAAAAGTTTCATTTTTAAAAGGTTACTGAATTTTTTTTATATGTTAAAGGTACATAAAAAAATCTATAATTGAAGAAATGTTAGTTGTCCTATCCAGTCACTTACTACCTAAGGCAATAATCATGGTAACAGGTTTACCCACTTAAAGAAATGCAAAATCTTCAGTACTTTTTCTGGTATCTTATTTTCTAAAGATATAAATAACACAGCTGAATATTTTGTCACAATATCTTAAGTGTGCACACTGTAATATATTGAGTTTATTATTTATTTCACACACATTTCTATCCCCATTTTCTTAAGAAACAGGCTCAGAAATTGAAGTCCCCATTCAGTTCAAGACTTGCTTAGCTGCAAGGGTCTCACAGGGGCTCCTTTCAATCTCCTTGAAAAGGAATCTCAAACCCTTCCTATTCCCAAACTCCTCTCTCCAAATTACAACCTCTCCTTCTTTACTACTTGGTAGTAACCAGCACCCCAAAGTGAGTGCTGATGGGAGTGGGGGGTGTACGAAATAATCACATCCAACTCCTTTATTTGCTTAGCTTAAATAGAGCAACTTTTAAATATCCTTCCTCGAGCTTCCCAAACTGCATGGAAGAATTCTTGACAGTAATACTTATTTCGGTTTATCAGATCCTAGGAAACACCAGTGTCTCCTGAGTGATCCCACATCAACTTATTTTAGTATCTTTTTTTCCTCATGTCAATCATTCTTTTAGCCATTAACTCTCTGCAGCGATTCTGGTGTTTTTGATTACAACATACTTTTACTTACTCCTTCAAATCACCTGTTAATGATCTATAATTAACACTCCACAAACTGTATATGAGTGTCCTAAGCTCAATGAATTCAAAGTTCACACTCTCTAGTTTACAGTTAATTGTTGATGATGTTACTTGGAAAGAACAAAGGAGGAACAACTATCCTATTTTATAATCCCAATTACAGACTAAATGAAATCAGCATTATAATAAATTTACTGTAGACTGAGGACATAAAGACCAGTATGGCAGCAATAAAACAAACTTGTGAATACATGACTGAAAATACAAACCAGAATGATAAACTGTGAGTTCATCAGGTTACTGTTATTTTTAAATGCATCTCTTCTATATCATGAAAGAGAACAAATAAACTGTGAAGATCATAGGATGTTTGGCAAGATAATATATGAGGCTTTACACTTTCTTTTTAGTAACTGCAGGGAAAAAATGTAAATGCTCTAATTTCGTGGCTTATAGTACATTATGAGAATGCACAATTCCAACCTAATAAGGTACATATTTCATTCGATGAAAAGGATTAAAGAATCGAAGCTCCCCCAAGATAACCCTTTGAAAACTCCTTATTTAATTCAGGATTGGATTCACTTAGAGGTTAAAATAGGAAAGTAAAAGTGAATCATTAACAATGATATCTGAGTCCCCATGCCTCTGAAATCCCAAATCTCCACCTCAAAAGTCTCCACATTTTCTTAGACTTTGAAAAGTCTACTACGTGATAGACTCTGATAGGCTACCTTATTACACAAACTGGCTTCCTCTCTAAAAATATCCAGAAGTGTATACAAAGTGTTTTTACTCTTCCCTCAGGATACCCACATTGAGTAATATTCTTCTTATGTGAGCTTTCACCCATCATTTGTTGTTTTTCCAGAAAACTGGCTCCTAAGAAATGCAGTGACAAAGTATCAGCCTCACTTCTTTCTGTGGTCCACTTCCTAGTCCCATTATACACTGAAGAATGACATTGCTCCTCTAGAGCCGGTACTCTCCCAAATCACAACCCAGCTCAAAATTCAGCAATTCAACAACATATACCCCAAAGCAAAGAGCTCACTGAGGAAACAGACTTGAACAGGATTGAAGAGGGAGAGCACAACACACCCCCCACAAATGAACACAAATGAACAACTGAAGCCTTCACAAGAAACACAACTTCCCGGCAGCGCCTTTGGCTCAATCGGCTAAGGCGCCAGCCACATACACCTAAGGTGGCGGGTTCAAATCCCCAGTCCGGGCCAGCCAAACAACAATGATGGCTGCAACCAAAAAATGGCCGGGCATTGTGGCGGGCGCCTGTGGTCCCAGCTACT
>CAUYQV010027493.1:0-12073 GCA_963574575.1 Galagoides demidoff | reverse complement strand
TGTGGTCCCAGCTACTTGGGAGGCTGAGGCAGGAGACTCGCTTGAGCCCAGGAGTTGGAGGTTGCTATGAGCTGTGATGCCATGGCACTCTACCCAGGGGGATAGCTTGAGGCTCCGTCTCAAAAAAAAAAAAAAAGAGTTATAGGCAGCACAGTTATGAAACATCTGGTCCTGGCACTTTGTTTTAATGATAGATGTGTATTCACCTGTATTAGTTTTTTTATGGCTGCTGTTAACATATTGCCACAAATTATGGTTCAGAACAGCATAGATTTATTCTCTCCTGGTTCTGGAGGTCAGAAATACAAAATCACTCCAGAGATTAAGCAGGAGGACCACTTGAGCCCAGGAGTTGGAGGTTGCACTGAGGTATGATGACACCACTGCATTCTAGCCCAGGTGACAGAGTGAGACTCTGTCTCCAAAAAAAAAAAAAGTGGGGGTACAAAATCAACTTTACTGGGCTAATGTGAAGATGTTAGCAGGACTGTGCCTCCTTTGAAGGATGCAGAGGAAAATCCATTTCCTTACCTTTTCCAGCTTCTAACTGCTACTGGTATTACTTGGCTCATGCTCTCTTTCTCCATCTTCAAAGCTAGCAGTGTAGCCTCTTCAAATTTCTCTCTGCTTCCATGGCCACATCACTCTCTTCTGTGGTCAAACCTCCCTGTGTTTCTCTCTTATAAACACATTATGATTACATTTAGGGCTTACCGAAATAATACAGGATGTCTTCATCTCAAAATTCCTAATTTAATCACATCTGCCAACTTCCTGCCATATAAGGTAATTTTCACAGGTTCCAAGGATTAGGACTTGAATATAAATTTTCAAACCATTATTCAGCCTATCACATTCCCTCTTATAAGGACCCTTGTGATTATGTCATTGGACCTACCTGGATAATGCAGTATAATCTCCCTATCTCCAGAATCTTGATGTATCATATCTGTAACGTCTTTTTTGCCATATAAACAACATACATAATCACATATTCTGGGGATTAGGACATGGACATCTTCAGTTAGCCATAATTCAGCCTACCACATCACTTCTCAAACTTATCCTATGGAAATTGGTATTATAATGTTTTCTACTTCTTAGGTCAATTTTAGACATTTGTATTTTGCTAGAAAATTATTGATTTCCTCTGACTTTTCAAATGCGTTGCTACAGATTTGCATATAATGTTCTCATAATTTTTTTTTATAGATATCTTTTTTCATTCCAAATCATGTGTATTTCTTCTTGTGCATGTTTTCTTTCTTGCTATTATCAAACTCATGATTTTTTACTGGTATTCTCAAAGGAATAGCTTTTAAATTGATATATTCTTTTTGCATTTAAAACCATTTTATATTTATCAATTTTAGCTTTTATTTTCTTAGTTTGGATTTTTGTTTGCTTTTTCTAATTTTAAGGTTGTCATTATGTTGTACATTTCTTTTTGAAAATGGAAAATTTTTTGTTTCACGTATATAAAAGTAGTACAGGAGTGTTATGGCAATGACACAGTCATTGAGACTTATAGGCTGCTTTTCTGTTTTTTTTTTAATTTTTTAAATTTATTTTTTCTTGACATATAAAAGTTGTACATACTTTTTGGGTACATGAAATATTTTGGTACCTATATACAATTTGTAATGATTAAATCAGGGTAATTAGGATATCTGTCACCTCAAATATCTTTTTCTTTGTGTTGGAAACATTATAAATCTCATATGTATATATATAGAAGAGATATATCTCTTCTATTTTGAAATATACATTACTTTCATCAGTAATTTTCCTACTGTTTTCTCAAATACTCAAACTTATTCCTTCTATCTTACTGCATTTGTGTACCCCTTAACTAACTTCCATTCATTCACCCTTCTCCCACTCCCTTCCCCAGATTAACCACCATTCTAATCTGTACTTCTATGAGATCCACTTTCTTAACTCCCACATAGTTTTGTCTTTAGTCTTAGTAAAGACATAAGTGCCTCACATACCAGGTTACATCAGAGTAACAATTACATTAGCATCCTTTTCTTTTGATATCTCCTAGGACAGATCTGGTAGAAATAAATTCCCTTAGCTTTGGCTTATCTGGGAAAGTCTTTATCTTTCCTTTATTTCTGAAGAATATATTTTAATGGGTATGGTATTTGTTTGGCATGTTGTTTTTTTTCCTTCACCACTCTGAGTATATTGCTCCACTTCCTCTTGGCCTGTGAAGTTTCTGAGAAAACTTGCCAGAAGACTTCTGTTGACAATTATTTTCTGTTCTTATTCTATTACCATGGAGCGATTCAAAACTGTCTTTCAATCTCATAAATTCAAAATGCCAGGCAAAAAGTCCTGAGCACAAAAAGAACTTTGAATTATAATATAATAGTCACTCACAAAAAATTTTCTCTCCTTAATCTTAAATTTGTAAAGGACAATGGTCTTTTAACATCTGCTCAATTAGAGCTCACAGAGAAGAAAACTGGGAGTCCAACTGGTAAGCAAAATATCTTAACAGATTTCCAGCTGGTGGGAGTTTTAGTTTTCCTCAATTAGTCTAAGAGACAGATATTGTCACTTAATTGATTTGGCCAGTTCAGCTACCGTTCTTGATCTCCTTTATACAATATATTGAGATGATGGGGGAGGAAAGAAAGTCAGTTGTTCCCTTTGATCTTTGATCAGGTCAGTTTGGTTTTATGTAGATAGAGGGAAAGCCCTTTCCACATGCTTTCTGATCTTGATGGGTCTTTAATTCCTAAGAATTGTTTATGCCAGGTAGTCATATTTTGGTGTAAAATTTCCATAGCTCCTTCAAGGGCATATACATCTGTAATTTCTTTGACCTTTCTCTCATAGTTGCAAGATGGCTGCTGCAGCTCTAGCTCTAGTCATCATTTCAAAGCAGAAAGAAGAAAAAGGGGGTGGGATAAGGGTGACCACATGCTGCTGTCCTCTTATATCTCATACCCCAGAAACTGCCTGACAAAGTGTATTAGTCAAGGTTCTTCAGCAAAACCAAAATGTATGTATATGTACATATAAACATACATATATATTCACATGTATATTATGAATAATATTAATATATAAGATATGTGAGATATGTTATATCTATCTATCTATCAATATATATGTTATATATATAGTAATTGGCTCACACTGTTATAGGCACTGGCAAGTTCAATCTGCAGAGTGGGTTGGTAGGCTGGACACCCAGGAAGAGTCTATGTTCAGTTCAAAAACTATTAGGCTGGAAGACTTGATGTTGCAGATGAAGTCTGTAGGTAGTCTACTGGAAAATTCTCTCTTACTCAGTGGAGGGTCAGGCTTTTTGTTCTATTTAGGCTTTCACCTGATTGTATGAGGCCCTCTCACATTATGGAAGGCAGTTCCACAGATTAAAATGTTAATCTCATACTAAAACAGATAAACTCACAATAATGTCTAAATAAATGTCTGGGTACCCCAAGACCCAGTCAAGTTGCACATAAAATTAATGATCACAAGACTTTCTGCTTAAATTTTGTGGTCCAAAATAATATGACACAGCCTTCCCAAAATGATATCACATGGTCTGAATATTGTCTCATGATAGGATTCAAGATGAATATTTGGAGCAAGAATGAGAGTGCAACTGATTAACTTACATTGTTTGCATTTGTTAGGTTAAGTCTAAGTTGTAGTTGAGCCCCTCCCCCAGGAGGCATGCCATATACCCTTACATTGTGCCTGTTGAGAGCACACAAATCCCCTTTCCTCCTTCCCCAACTTGAATTTAATTGTTTTTGTCTTGTGTGGGTATGGATTTTTTGTCTACTTGTTTCATATTATTATTGAGTACATTGGATACTTGCTTTTCCATTCTTATGATACTTTATTCAGGAGAATGTTCTCCAACTTCATCTCTGTTAATACAAAAGATGTAAAATCTCCATCTTTTTATGGCTTAACAGTACTCCATGGCATATGTATGTGTGGATATATATATGTATATATGTATATATATATATATGTGTATATATATATATATATATATATATCACAATTAATTAATCCATTCATGTGTTGATAAGCACTTGGGTTGTTTCCACATCTTTGCAATGGTGAATTGAGTTGTAATAAACATTCTAGTACAAATGTCCTCATGAGGAAATGATTTTTTTCTTCTGGGTAGATACCTAGCAGGAGGATTGCAAGATCAAATGAAAAGTCTACTTTTAGTTGAAGATTCTCCATACTTCTTTCCAAAAAGGATGTATTAGTTTGCAATCCCACCAACAGTGTAAAAGTGTTTCCTTCTCTCCACACCCTTGTTGGCATCTGCAGTTTTGGGACTTTGTGATATGGTCTATCTCATTGAGGTTAGGTGATATCTCAAGAAGGTTTTGATTTGCATTTCCTTGATGATTAAAGATGATGAGCATTTTTTTCACATATTTGTTGGCCATTCATCTATCTTCTTCGGAGAAGGTTCTATTCCTGTCTTGCCGAGTGATAGATGGGATTATTTGCTCTTTTTTGTTGATTTATTTGAGTTCTCTATAGATTCTGGTTATCAAGACTGTCAGATTCATAACATGCAAATATCTTTTTAATATCTTTTCCCATCTGAAGGTTGTCTGTTTGCTTTACTTGTATCCTTAGCCGTGCAGAAGATTTTTAGCTTAATTAAATCCCATTTCTTTATTTTTGTTTTTGCGATTGCCAATGTCTTTTTCATGAAATCTTTCCCCAAGCTGATATCAACAAGAGTTTTTCCCACACTTTTTTCTAGGATTTGTGCTGTTTCATGGCTTAGATTTTAATCTTTTGTCCATTGTGAGTGAATTCTTGTAGGTGGTAAGAGGTGTGGATCCAGTTTCAGTCTTTTACATATGACTATTCAATTCTTTCACCACCATTTATTAAATAGGGATTCTTTCCCCCAGGATATGCTTTTATTTGGTTTGTCAGAGATCAGATGGCACTATGAGACTGGTTTCATCTCAGGTTTTCTATTCTATTCCATAGATCTATGTTTTTATTTTTGTGCCAATACCATGCTCTTTTTGATCACTATGGACTTGTAGTATAACCTGAAGTCTGGTAAACTGAGCCTCCAGATTTGTTTTTATTTCTAAGGATTGCCTTGGCTGTATGGGGTTTTTTTCAAGTTCCATACAAAAGGTAGAACTATTTTTTTTTTTTTTGAGTTCTTCAAAGTATGATGTTGGTATTTTTATTTGTCAACGTCTTCTTCTATTTCTTTTTCCAGGGTTTTATAATTCTCTATAGAGATCCTTTACCTTCTTTGTTAGATATATTCCCAGGTATTTCATTTTCTCTGAAGCTACTGTGAAAGGTATTGTGTCTTTGATTTGCTTCTTGGCTTGATTTTTTGTTATTGGCATATACAAAGTGTCATTTTTTTTATATTTTAAAAGAGCCAATTTTTTTTTCTTGTACAAAAGGTCTTTATTGGTGAGGGAGGGATGCTGCAGAGCAGCACCAAGGAGGAGAGAAAAGAGAAAAGAGAAGAGGAGAGAGAGGAGGAGAGCAGAGAGTAGAGAGAGAAGAGGCCAATTTTTAGTTTCATTGACTTGTCTCTATTAATTTTCTATTTTTTTAAATCTCTGCTCTAATATTTATTTTTCCTTCTACTACCTTTGAGTTTAATTTGTTGTTATTTTTTAAAGTTAGGCTGTTGATTTGAGAACTTTCCTATTTTTTAGTGTAAGTATTTATAGCTATAAATTTCTACATGTACCCTGCTTTTATTATGTCCCATAAGTTTTGGTACATTGCATTTTCATTTTCATTTGTCTCTAAGTATTTTCTAATTTCCCCTATAATTTTTAATCTGACCCACTGGTTTTTTAAGAGTGGTTTTGTTGATTTCCACAAATTTATAAATTTTCCAGGGTTATTTCTGCTATTGATTTCTAATTTCATCCCATTATGGTCATAAGACACTTTGTATAATATCTATTTTCCTAAATCTATTAAGATTTATATTTGTGGTCTAATATATGGTATGTTTTGGAAGATGTCCTATGTGCAGTTGAGAAGAATTTGTATATTATTATTCTGGGCAGAGTGTTCAGTATATATTTGTTAGCTCTAGTTGGTTAATTATGTTCTTTAAGTCCTGTACTTCCTTGCTTATCTTCTGTCTGGTTGTCCTGTCCATTAGTGAGAGTAGGGTATTATTGCAGTCTCCAGTAGTTCTTATTGTAGAACTATCACCTTAATCCATCAGTTTTCATTTCATATATTTTAATGGTTTGTCATTAGTTGGGTAAATATTTACAATTCCATATCTTCTTGTTATATTGGATCTTCTATTAATATATAATGTTCTCTTTGTCTCTTTTAATCTTTTTGTATTTAAAGACTATTTTGTCTATATTATTCTAGCTACTCCTGCTTTCTTTTGGTTACTATTTGCATGGAATATACATATTTTTATCATCCTTTCACTTTTAATTTTTTTGTTTCTCTGGATCTAAAGTGAGTCTCCTATAGACAGTAAATGGTCAGAGCATATATTTTCATCTGTTCTGCCAACCTATTTCTTATGATTGAAGAGTTTAATCCATTTACCTTTAAAGTAATTACTAATCATAGGCCAGGCATGGTAGCTCATTTCTGTTATCCTAGCACTCTGGGAGGCCAAGGTGGGAGGATCCCACTAGCTCAGAAATTTGAGAGCAGCCTGAGTAAAAGCAAGACCCCATCTCTACTAAAAACAGAAAAATTAGCCAAGCATTGTGGTGGGCACCCATAGTCCCAGCTACTTGGGAGGCTGAGGAAGGTGATCACTTAAATGCAGGTGTCTGAGGTTGCTGTGAGCAAGGATGATACTGCAACTCTTTAGTTTGGGCAACAAAGTGATAGTCTGTGTCAATAAATAAGTAAATAAAAAAATAAAAATAAAGTAATTATTGATATTGAGGACCTTCATTCTTTCATTTTACTATTAGTTTTTTATATGCCATAAAGCTTTTTTGCTTTTCATTTCCTGTCTTCTTTCATGTTTAGTTGGGTTTTTTAGTACAGAAACTTTAAAATTTCTTCTCATCTTATTTTGTGTCCATTCCTTAGCATGGGGATTACATTTAATAACATAAAGTTATAATACTCTAATTTGAATTTATACCAGCTTATCCTTAATAATATACAAAAGCTCTGCTCCTTTAAAGCCCTGCTCCCACATGTTTTCCCTCAGTTGTTACTTTCTTAAAATTATACCTTTATATATTTGTACCCCCAACCTAAATTAATACATAATTTGAGTGCATTAATCTCTTAAATCATGTCAAAAATAAGATGTGGAGTGATAACCTACAGATCACATTTGGCAATTTATAAGTAAACAGGCTTCCTAAATTAACCTACTTTGGCGTGGTCTTGTGATTTATGGTGACATCCTATTCTACGTAAAGAATCATATCTGAGTTCCTCAAATTGTTGGTATACTGATTAATGCATAACGTACTAACATTGCAAAGGATGCTGATTTGTTTCTGAATCATGACTGTTTTACTGATTGTCTTGTACATAGACATTTTAGCCTATTTATTACAACCTATAGCCAATGTGTGTAACCTCTGTCTTGTACTCACCAGCGAAAAAGGACAACTCTTATATAAGGAGTCCCCTTCCCTCCTGAAGTGTCTTAAAAGCCTTCTAACTTGTCATAGACTCTGGAACACTTTATCAGATTATTTCTGCCTCAAGTGCCTTAACTTTGGTCAGTAGGAATTAAGAACTAAAGTTACAATAGTTCAAGAAACTAGCTTTTAGACTAATAATTTTTATGATGTATTAATCTCAACTCATGTAGAAAACAAAAAGTAGGAGTTACAAACCATTTCTACATAATTGCAAGGTGGAAGGGTTAAATGGTGGCACTAAACTGCCAAAAGCAAAGTGGTGTAGTTACTGTAATGGACAGCAAAGTTAAATCAACCATCGTAATAGTCTGGCTTGTGCAAGCCTATGGTATTGGCTACTTAATCATGGTGTTCTTTAGAAGTAGAATAGATAGGAAGCTTACTAAATCTTTACTTGATCTTATATATATCTTATATCTATAATAGACTGTTTATGTTTATCTCTTCTCAAAATTCATATGTTAAAATTCTAACCTTTAAGGTATGTGGTGTATTCTTTGGGGGATGATTAGGTCATGAGGGCAGGAATTAGTGTCCTTATGAAAAAAATCCCCGAGGGATCCCTATCCCCTCAGTCCTATGACAACAAGAGGCAGCTATATTGGGAGTAGTCCCTCCCCAGACACCGAATCTGTTATTGCCTTGATCTTGGGCTTCTAAGCCTCCATAACAGTGAGAAATAGATTTTTGTTGTTTATAAGCCACCCCAAATATGATATTCTGTTGTAGCAGCCTAAAAGGCCTAAGACACTAACTGTAAATAACAAACTATTTTTTTAATGGTAATTGTCTCTTGATGTTGTCTTTACCACCTCTGAACAGCACTAAAACCTAGATTTTAAAACATTTGTTCTTTGGTAAAGTTTTAGGATAACCTTCTTAAGTTTCAATTTTTTTTTTTTTTTTTTTGAGACGGAGCCTCAAGCTATCCCCCTGGGTAGAGTGCCATGGCATCACAGCTCATAGCAACCTCCAACTCCTGGGCTCAAGTCAGTCTCCTGCCTCTGCCTCCCAAGTAGCTGGGACCACAGGTGCCCGCCACAACGCCTGGCCATTTTTTGGTTGCAGCCATCATTGTTGTTTGGTGGGCCCGGGCTGGGGATTTGAACCCGCCACCTTAGGTGTACGTGGCTGGCGCCTTAGCTGATTGAGCCACAGGCGCCGAGCCAGTTTCAATTTTTTAAGTATTTTATAATGCTTGGGGTTCATAGAGCTTTTTGAAATTATATCATATCTTTTGTCAGGGTAATTGTGTAATTGTTCTTCTCGTTCTTCAGTGTATTTGTACTCTTTGCTAATTGACTTTATAGTTTCTCACATTAGAGACAGAGACAGAGACTCACTTTAGATCCAGAAATTACCTGCCCCTTAACTTTGAACTTAGCTACATAACTTGCTTTAGCCAATGGGACGTTAGTAGACATGATTCAAGCACAGACTATAAATGTACTTGTGCAGCTTGTCCTTTGTTGCACTTCTGCCATTGCTATGAGAAACAAGACATGTCCTGGATAACCTACTATACCAACCTGCAACTTGGAGTCAAGCCAAGCTCAGCCCCACTAAGTATAGAACATAGAAGATAGTTAATGTCTGTTAAATGAAATGAATAAATGAGTGAGTGAAAAAATGAAATTAGATTGGAAAAGGAAAAAAGAAAATATTATGTATTTGTATCTGTTTTCTCACTATTCCTGCATGAGTGGGCAGCTGGGATAATGGGAAAACAATGTGAAAAATTATATAGTCTTATCTTTATCTATAAGATTAGCATGACCTCAACATGACGAATATTCTTGAGCTCAATATGAAAAGTCTTTTCTTTATCTGAAAAAAGGATGAAAGTTCATATTGCTTCCTGAATAACATTGATTTAGTAATTGCCAAGTACACTCACAAGTTGTGAAAGCAGGAAATACCCTTCCTACTATAGGTACACAATTTGCATACAATTTGGGCAGGGCAGGGAACTGAGAAGAGGAGGTTGTAGAATGGAGGATTTCTCCTGCCTGAGATTTGGCCAAGGCTTGAACTCACTTGTTAAAAGGATTAAAAGTTCATATTGGTTCATATGTGTTTCTGGATCATGTACTAGTGGACTAATTACCAAGGAAAGTAGACAATTTAGAAAGCAGGAAATATCCCATCGCTTTACAGCAAAGAGTTACAATTTGAAATCCCTATTCCCTAAGTCATGTGAGATATACTTGGCTTGCACAGGACAGGCTTAAAGTGTCACTGTCCCTACACCTTTTCCCACACCCTTTCTTAGTCTCCTAGGCAGCACTAGAGTAACCTAGCCCCTTGCATTTGACAGAAGATTTGAAAGAATGCGTTTGAAAGAATGTTTTCCAGGTTTTGTAAGCATTTTTAATAGGGTATGGGAGTAAATGCGGAAAGAGAACTATGATAGCAATTGGGTAGTCAAATTGAAAGGGTCATGGGGCATTCATTAGCACAGTGGACTTTTCACAACGTCAGAGGCAAGTCAAGCCCTCATCTAACATTATAGTGCTAGATTTCTAAGCAACTGGATTGAGGGTTTGCTCAGTTCTGGCTATGGCCACACCCCAGTCTGTGAGAGGAGGCAATTCTTTGACCTGGGACTTCCATTCAGTCTTCTTATTGATTTGCCTAGATCTTATGATTTTAAATGGAAAATAATCAAATGAGGATGAAAATTGGGGGATTATTCCAAACTTCTACCATCATTGCACCTATTCTTTCTTTCTTTCTTTTTTACCTAAGTACCAGACATTGTGCTAACCTAGGGGAGTTATATATGAATTAAGATATAGTACCCAGAAACAAGCCTTTAGGTCAAATTCAAAATAAGCAGGTGGAAATGTGAGATTTATTAAAAAAAAAAAAAAACAGATTCTGTGACTTACTAATGTCAGATAATTGGGCAAATCACTAACTTCTCCAAGGCTCAGTTGGCCCACATGGAAAATGAGCATCACAATAATTACTTGCCCCATAAAGTTGTTTCAGTAATCAATGGAGTTAAATTAATATTTGTAGAGCATACAGGGGTATATAATCTTTGGTTTCTCTGCACCACCTTGGAAGAAGAAGAATTGTCTTGGGCTATACATTAAATACACAAACACTAATGATATTTTTTTTTTTCTGATGAGCAACAACAAAAAAGAAAAGGTTTGTGCATAATTTTCATGATTTCTGCTACCACAGATAAACAAAAAAGTTCTCACATAATCTATATGCTGCCACAGGCCTTGGGTTGGATACCCCTGCAAGGCCTGACAGGTCCTAACTACTCAACAAATGTTAATTATCATTAGTCACTCTCTGAATCATCAAAGCCAGTTTCTTAAAAATACCAGGGGGTTTCACTGTTTGGCTTATTATGTAAATTTGCATTGCTAAGGAGATTAGTGGAAATTAACATTTCATTTGCTTTAGTTGGAAACCTTTTGGGTATAATGGAGCCTCCTTTGTGACTTACTATTATGATCTTTTCCTTATATTCTATTATTTATGTAATATTTTTCTTAAAACTCATCTTTTTCTTATTTAAATAGATTAGACTTTTTTCTAGACAATATTCATGAATTCATCATTTTGATGTCCTAGGAGTATTTTTTAACTGAAATGCATGAATAAGAATTGACATAAGCTTAAAAATAAAAATGTCCATCCAGGGAATCATCTGACAATCATCTCATAACACAGCCTCTGAAAGTTTCTAGGTTCTTTAGGGGTTTTGTCTGATCTAAATAGTTTTCTGATGTATGTAAGAACCCTCACAAATGTTTCCCTAGTTTCTCTACTTAAGAAGGGGAGGTAGAGAAAAGAGATTTGATTAAGGGAAGAGATGCATACTTGCACTCTGAGAAGCCTTTTTGATTTTGAAGGGCTCTTTCTGTTAGAAGTTTTCCTTGGACGGTGCCTATGGCTCAGTGCATCAGGCGCCAGCCCCATATACCGAGGGTGGTGGGTTCAAACCTGGTCCTGGCCAAATTGCAACAAAAAACAGCTGGGCATTGTGGCAGGCACCTGTAGTCCCAGCTACTCAGGAGGCTGAGGCAAGAGGATAGCCTAAGCCCAAGAATTGGAGGTTTCTGTGAGCTGTGACATCACAGCACTCTATTGAGGATGACAAAGCAAGACTCTGTCTCAAAATAATAAATAAATGGCTCGGCGCCTGTGGCTCAACTGGCTAAGGCGCCAGCCACATACACCCAAGGTGGTGGGTTCGAATCCCCAGCCCAGGCCCACCAAACAACACTGACGGCTGCAACCAAAAAATGGCCAGGCGTTGTGGCAGGTGCCTGTGGTCCCAGCTACTTGGGAGGCAGAGGCAGGAGACTCGCTTGAGCCCAGGAGTTGGAGGTTGCTATGAGCTGTGATGCCATGGCACTCTACCCAGGGGGACAGCTTGAGGCTCCGTCTCAAAAAAA
>CAUYQV010027490.1:0-24264 GCA_963574575.1 Galagoides demidoff | reverse complement strand
CCACAGCTTCTTGAATTTCCTTGGAAGAGAAAGCAGACGCTGTTTAAACTCTATGCCTCTTTTTTTCCATGACCTGGCAATTATGAATTGGGCTGCAATGAACATTCTGATACAAATGTCTTTGTTGTAATGCGATTTTTTTGTCATCTGGGAATATACCTAATAAAGGAATTGGAGGGTCAAATGGCAGGTCTATTTTTAGTTCTCTAAGTGTTCTCCAGATGTCTTTCCAAAAGGAATATATTAGTTTACATTCCCACCAGCAGTGTAGGAGTGTTCATGGATCAACAAACTGTGGTATATGTACACCATGGAATACTACGTAGCCATTAAGAAGGATGGAGACTTTACATCCTTCATGTTCACATGGATGGAGCTGGAGAGTGTTCTTCTGAGCAAAGTACCACAAGAATGGAGGAAAAAGTATCCAATGTACACACCCCTATTATGAAACTAATTTATACCTTTTATATGAAAGCTATAACCAAATAGCCTAAGAATGTGGGGAGAGGGGAGGGAGAAGGGGGGGATGGGCGGAGGGAGGGGGATTGGAGGGACCATTTTTGAGGTTTATCTTACAGGGGTACAAATGAAACTCTCTAAGAATAGAATCAGTACGTTTTAAAACAATAACTGAGAAAATGACATGAAGGCTGTGTTGATCAGTTTGATGGAAGTATTTCGGATTGCATGTGAAAACCCCACACTGTACCCCAGAAGTGCATTAATGTACATAGTTACCATTCAATAAAAAAATTTAAAAAAAAAAAGGAAACACAATAATAAATGACATGAGCATCAAACACAAGAAATTCACAAAAAAAAAAAAAAACAAAGAAAGTAGAAAGTAGGAAATAATACAGATAAAGGAAGAAATAAATAAAAGAGAAAGTAATTGAAGAGTCATTAACTGAAAAGATAAGTACAACAGAGCAACCTCTGATAGAGAAAAGAGAAGAGAGGATTTGTACAAGTAAGTCATATTATGAGCAAATAAATATAAAACTACAGATGCTACAAGATTAAAAAGATAATACAAGGATAATAAGAACAACTTGATGTCATTAAATATAAAACTTTGATGAGATAGAAAAACTCCAAGAAAATATACTATATCAAAACTGATAGAAGAAAAAATAAAAATATCCCTGGGTAACCCTAGAGTCATCAAAAGTAATTGAAACCATACTTTAAAATCTTACTACAAAGAAAACATCAACCTCAGACAAATTTGCCCATGGCTTATACAAAACAATCAAGAAACTCCAATTATTTTTTTTAATCTAAGTAGGTAAAAGAAAGAACATTCTCTAACTCATTTTATGAAGCCAATATAATTTTGTAGTAAAATCTGACAAGAACCATAAAATTATAAATAAAATTACAGATAAGTCTCATTCACACATCTCAATTAAAAAAAATCCTAAGTTATATATCAACAAACCAAATCCTTCAGTGCATAAATAATACATTTTAACCAAGCTGAGTTTATATTACCTATGCTAATGCCATTCTAGCATTAGAAAATCAACTAATGTAAGTCACCATATTAAAAGTTGAAAGGTGATTAGTCACTATCTCAATAGATACATAAAATGCACTCTGTGTAATTTAACATCCACTTATAATTAAATCATCTACAAAAAATATATAGTATACATCATCCTGGAATAGCAAAATGTGAAAATGTTTCTCTATCAGGAAGATTGACTGCTATTCATCATTGTACCCAATGTCCTAGATGGTGCATTATAGCAAATGAAAGTATGAGTTGAAAAGAAGAAAGTAAATTGCTATTTTTCATATTGAAACCATAAAGGCAATGAGTATAGCAAACTTGCTGATTTCAGGATCAATGTACAAAAAGTAATTGCATTTATTTCATTTGCAAGAAGTTTCAAAATGGAGTGTTTAAAAAAAATACCACTTCCTTGGACTTTACCTAACATATGCAAACAATATAACCTAATTGTACCCTCATACTAGTCTGAAATTAAAGAAATAATAAAATAAAAAGTAAAAAAGGTACCACCTTAATGAGATAAAAAATATATATGAAAAATATTTGAATAACTCTAACAAAGAATATAAGATCTTCTTGGGGGACATTATAAAACTTTATTGAAATACATTTTTTAAAAACCTAAAATAGAGAAATACATTATCTTTAAAAACTCAATGTTATAAAGATGTCAATTGTAGAAGTTATTTGTGGATCCAAAATAATTCTAATAAATACGCCACTGTTTTTAAGAAACATGAAAAATTGATATGAAAATTTATATGAAAAAGCAAAGATAAACTAAAAAGGATCTAGCAGATATCAAAAGTAATCATGGAATAAAGACAATTTGGGACTGAAACATGTTTAGACAAACTGATCAAGGAGAAAAATAGTCCAGAAACAGATTCACACATATTGAATAACTTGATTTCTGATAGTGGCAATGTAGATTATCAGGGAGGTAATGAACTTTCCAAAGGGACTGGGGAAATTGGACATCCATATTTCAAACAATTAAGCTGTGTACGACCCCAAACTCACAGCTAACAATATACTAAATGGGGAAAAAATGAAAGCCTTTTCTCTACCATCTGGATCAAGACAAGAATGCCCACCTTACCACTTTTATTTAACACAGTACTAGAAGTCCTAGCCAAAGTAACTAGGCAAGAGAAAGAAATAAAGTCCATCCAAACTGGAAAGGAAGAAGTAGACTTACTCTTCTTCACAGATGACATGATCATTTATTAGAACATAGAGACTCCACAAAAAAAAAATCTGTTAAAAGTGATAAATAATTTGGTAAATTTGCAGGTTACAAAATCAGCCTACAAAAAATAATAGTATTTATATACAAAAGCATTGAACAATATGAGAAAGAAATCAAGAATGATATCCTAATTACAGTAACTGCAGAAAAATAAAATGTATAGGAATGAATTTAACTCAAGCTCTATACAAGAACTGTAATAAACACTAATGAAAGGGATTAAAGAGGACATACAAATTGGAAAGATATCCCATGCTCATGGATTAGGAGAATTAATATTATTAAAATATCCATGCTTAAATATACTAAAAGCTCTGACCTCGGCATTACACAATTCATGCATGTAACAAAAAACATTTACATCTCCTAAATCTATTGAAATTTTCTAAAAAGGGTGGACAGTGTCATACTTCCCAAAATGATCTACAGATTCAATGCAATGTCTACCAAAACACCAATGACATGCTTCACTGAAATACAAAACAATCCTAAATTCATATAGAATGACAAAGGACCTTGAATAGTCAAAGCAATCCTGAGCAATAAATTAATTAATTAACAAACAAGCCAATGAACAAATCTGGAGACCTCACATTACCAGACATCAAAACAGACTCCAAAACTATAGTAATCAAGCAGGATGATACTGGAATAAAAACAGATACATACACCAAACAGCAAAACAAAAAACTCAGAAGTAAATCCACACATACACAGGCAACTCATTTTTGACAAAGGCACTAAGAATATGCATCAGGAAAAGGACTATCTCTTCAGCAAATGATGCTGGAAAAACTGGATAGCCACAGCAAAAGAATCAAACTAGACCCCTGTCTTTCATCACACGCAGAAATCAAATAAAAGGGCCTACTAAGGGCTTAAGTCTAAGATGTGAAACTATGAATCCATTAGAAGAAAATATTGGGGAAATGCTCGGGACACTGGTTGGGCAAAGATTTTTGGAGTAAGCCCTCAAAAGCATAAGCAACAAAAGCAAAAATAAACAAATGGGATTGCATCAACCTAAACAGCTTTGGCACAGCAAGGAAAACAAACAACAAAGTAAAGAACCCACAGCGTGGGTGAAAATGTGCAAATTATCCATCTGGCAAAGTTATTAAGCAATAACCAGAATATGTAAGGATCCTAACGTATTAGAAAAAAGTACTAATTAAATTTAAAAGTGAGCAAATTATTTGAATAGGCCTTTTGAAAAAGAACATATACCAATGGCCAACAATTATATGAAAAAAATGTTCAGCGTCACTAATCATCAGGGAAAAGCAAATCAAAACCACAAGGCGTATCATTGCACCCTACTTAAAATGGCTTTTATAACAAATGCTGGAGAAGATGCATGAAAAGGGGAACACCAGTACTCTGTTGATGGGCATATATTAGAACAGCCACTGTGGAAAATAATACAGAAGTTTCTCCAAAACCAGAAACAGGATTCCTATTATGATTCAGCAATCCTGCTTCTGAGTATATACACAAAGGAACTAAAATCAGTATATCAAAGGGATATCTGCACTGCCATGCTCATTGAACTATGACTCATAGTAGCCAAGACATGAAACAACCTAAGTGTCTGCTGATGGATGAATAAATTAGGAAAACATGTTCTATATGGACACATGGAAGATCATTCAGCCATCAAAAATGAGTAAAATTTGTCTCCTGGAGCAACTTGGATAGAATTGGCAGACATGACATAAAGTGAAATAAGCCAGGCACTGAATGACAAACACCACATGATCTCACTCATACATGGGAGCTAACAACGTTTATCTCATGAAAGTAGAATGATAGATACCTGAGACTGGGTATTAAATTATCACACGTACCCTGAGAATATGTACATCTTTTATCTATCAATAAAATAAACGTTTAAAGAGAACAAAAAATGAAGTTATCCAGGGCATGACAATATTTATTGTCATAGTGGTGAACATGACATTTGTGTCCAGTTATTTTTGCATATTCAGCAAATATTTGTTGAGTATCTTCCTGTATCTTCAATATAGTTACAGAATCTCAAGATACGGGATTGAATATAGCAAAGTGCTCTCATCAACATTATATTCTAGTGGGAATAACGAACAAAAAAAATAAATAAGAAATATTTCAAGAGATAAAAATTCTATTAATAAAGCAGAGGAAGGGGAATATAAGAGAATAGGTCCTCAGTGGTGGGAGGGAGTGGGCTGACTAAGATAAGGAGATTCATAAATGATTACCTGCACTATTTCAAAAGAGAAAAGGACCACTTTATTTTCCTTTAAAGAAATAAATAAAACAAACTGAGATACTGAAATCCTACTTTTCCCTTAATAATTCCTACCTCTTTTCATTCTCTGAGGTTCCCAGATGAAACTTCCTTCCCAGTCTCTTTTCTGAATTTCTCCTCTGGGTCAAGAATTCCCAGTCTGTGAAATAACAAGTTTAAGAGCACAGTGCTTTTTGAATGTGAAAACCTTTGGGGACATCACAAAATTTCTCTTTATATTCAACTTATCGAGAACACACTGGACATTCTGATAAGCACACCAAGAAATGGAAAACCAGTATTAATGCATAAAGAGTTCTGCAATTAAGTCAGAAAAATCAATAGCAAGGCGTTTAGGTACTTTAAATTGTTTTCCTTCCCCTTAAGGATGACTTTCATGATGCAGGACTCTATATTTAAGGTTTTCAAGTTATTTAGAATGTTGAATAATACCCTCGAGATTGCTGACTCAACCCCTTCATTGTATAAAGGAGGAATCTAAGATCCAGGAAGTTTAAAATAATAGCTTCTTGTGTAATGGAGGCCTGTGTGCCAGGAAGAAGGGCCAAGTGCTTTATTTCCTGTTAGTCAAGGTTCTCCCGAGAAATAGAAATGAGTAGGGTATGTGTTATGTACAGAATCTCTCCATCTCTCTCTCTCTCCCTTTATATATGTCTGTTTCTCTTCATATATATATACACACATATATATAATGTATATATACATGTATGTGCATGCTGTATGTGTGTGTATATGTGTATATATAATATATACACATATATAATAATATATACATATGAAGAGAGACAGATGGACTGAAAGACCCAGAGAGAAGAGACATTTAGGGAATTGTCTTTTAAGTAATTGGTGAGTCTGAAGTCTGTAGAGTAGACCAGCAGGCTAAAAATGCAGGTAAAGGTTAACATTAACCTTTCATATTTTTTTTTTAGAAAGTCTCTCTCTGTGTTGCCCAGGATAGAGTGCAGTGTTTGTCACCACAGCTCACTGTAACCTCAAACTCCTAGGTTCAAGTGATCCTCCTGCCTCAGCCTCCTGAGTAGTTGGGACTACAGATGTGTACCACTGTGCCTGGCTAATTTATCTATTTTCTGTAGAGATGGGGTCTCATTCTTGCTCAGGCTTAATGTTTCATCTTAAGTTCAAGATCTTCAGGCTGGAAACTCAGGCAGGATTTCTATATCACAGTCCTGAGACAGAATTGTGTTTTCTTGAGGAAAACTCAGTCTCTGCTCATAAAGCCTTCACCTGACTTGATGAGGCTCATCTACATCAGGGAGGGCGATCCACTTTACCCAGGATCTACACATTTAAACATACCCTCACTGCAACATGTAGACTGCTGTTTAATCAAACCATTAGATGCCATAGCCCAGTCAAGTTGAAAAAGGTAATTAACATTAATATTCTCTTTATTTTATTTAGTCCCATCAACTTCCTTATGAAATTGGCATTAGGATTGACCACATTTCACAAAGTGGAAAACTGAGAGCTCAAAGATCTCAGAGGACTTGTCCAAGGTCACACCATTAGGAAGCATCTATGTGGGCACAGCCTTGACACAGTCCCCACATTTCCAAGCATCTGCTCTATTGCTCAGGTCTCTCAGTTCACAGTTAGGAACACATTTCCTAATCCACCTGGGTCTACTCATCCAGCAATTCATTACTGAGACTATGCTGTTAAAGCCACCTGGTAAAGATCATGAGGGACACTCCTTACTAACTTGCTGCCAAAGGACATAGCACATGGAAAGGAACCACGAGGCCTCTCACTAAGCAAAGGAAGAGATGTGGCTATTATAGGATTTGAGAAAAGGATGCAGTGTAAATGAAAATGAAACCATCACTTCTACATAGCACTGCTTGATTTTCAACCTACCAATATGCCAGTCTACATGGTGCTGTGAAAGGGTGCTTTTTAGATGTATAGACTTTGAGTACATTACAGAAGCAGATTACAAGAAGACATTGTAAATTATGTTTGGCATCTAGTTGACCCCAACCTGGAACAGTAGTCAGTAAGAGAGATGGCGCTGAGGAAAGGACAAACTTACACCAAACTTAGAGAATAAAACCTGAAGCCTGTAAGGGCATACGCTGTTCCACGTGCCTGGGGGCAGCATGAGAACATTGCAGTACCTGTCCTGTTTACCAGAGTCATTTTTGTGGGCACATAACAGAGTATATGTGCAGGGATGCACGGCTGTCAGTAGTCAGGGGTCAAGGTTAAAAATGAGAGAGGGTGGATTACAGCCTCCAGGAAGGTTGGGTAAAGAGTAAACAGGGACATAGGGTAATGGAACATCTGGGGCAGCCAGCTAACAGTGCAACTGGAAGAGGTGGGGGAGGCAAGTCCCATCTCCTCAGACTGACATCTCATCTCAGCTGCTCTACCTAAGCTACTAGCCGGTGGCCCCAGCTCAGCAGCACGCCTGATTTCCCGGTACAAAGATAGTCACGTACACATTCCCCATCTGGGCACCCTTCCCTGAGATGGAAGGTCCATGAGGAATTCAGCCTGTCCACCTCCCACATAAATACATGCATACACACACACACACACACACACACACACACACCTTGCAGGAATATTCTAGCATCACTAGTTGCCTCCAGTCAGTTACTCTCCTAAAACTGACCCTCATTCACACCTCTGCATTTTTACCCACCAGCCAGTCATTCTAAATCCTTGTAAAGAAATGAGAGCAAATAGAAACAAAGAGAAAAGCTTATTGCTCCTGCAGTGTTCTTTCTTGGGACCTTTCCGCTCTAGGTTATGGGTGCTTTGTCTTCCTGCTATTCTTTCCCTGCTTTAATTTAGAGTTCAGGGTTCTGATGGGATTAATGGCCAGGGCATTTGGGAAGAGTCCTTGCTCAGCAATACGTGTCTGTTGCTTACATGGACGCTGTATCCCTAGACACTATGTCCTCTCCTGAGCCATCTATTGCTTCTCATTTTCTCCTCTGCACTAAAATTGGCCTTTAGTTCACAGACCTAACTTTTGAGCACCTGTTGTATTAATAACTAGAAAACTCAGTTCAGCCAAAGGCCAGGCATTCACCAAGCACTGTTCTGATGCAGTAAATAATCAGGTTGTAAGGCATTATCTTTGCCGATTTCACTTTCCTGTTACTATTAACTCCCCAATAGAATGTGTATGTGAAAGTAAATTTCATTTGTACACAGTAGTACAATGACATTACTACACTGAAATAATTATACTGCACTTATTTTGTAACATAAAAAGGGAAAGTAGACATATAAAAATAGCAGAACGTAGCAATCTATTTGAAAGACAGCCTGAAATTCTTCCTGTCTTTTGATTATAGGAGAAGTCCCTTTGAATCCTGATAAATTTTAATCTAGACAGCATCATGCAATAGAAAAGAGAGAGCATTGAAATCAGATTTAGCTGAGTTTAAACCCTGGTTCGGCCATTTAGGAGATTACTTCACCTTTCTGAACTCAGTCTCCTCCCCTGTAAAATGAAGACGGTATTGCCTATTTTGCAAGATTTATAGAGAAATGAGGGAGATAAGGTGTGTCAAGTTCCTAACGGCATTCATGGCACAAAGTAGGTGCTCAAACAATTTAGAACCCCTTAACATAGGAGGTAGCATGTAGGAAATACACCCTCCCACCCCCACCAAGAGCCAAGTTTGCTTTTTATCAGCTTTGTAGTCCCACTTTATCCCCTCCCATAAATCCTGGTCACACAAATGGCTGGATTAGCAACAGACCATTACCCCTTGCTTTTCCTACTAGTATACCAGTATTTCAACTCAAATACTCATTTTACCAGACACGAAGGTTTACCTTAGCCTATACCTAGTCTTAGAATTTGTCAGCAATCTCTAGCCACTGAAGCAGCCAGTAGATAAGATAGTTATACTGCAACCCTTAAAAGATTCTTGGAGACTCAAAGTCTCCCTTCTCTGCCAGCTCAAAGTCCTGATTAAATATTTTTTAATCCATGCAAAATGCCTTGCCCTCTTGAGTCTGGGTTTATTTTTTCATTTCCTCTTCAAATTACTGCCTACCACACAATCTACTCTTTATTCATATTATCTAATGCCATATTCTTATTATTTCTTATGGGTTATTACAGCAGAAGAAAACTTATTACCCTCGGGGTGTTCTTGGCCTTTTCTTTATGCCACTAATGAAAACTTTGGCTTGGCCTCCTTCAATCTCTTCCCTGCTCTTTTGCAAAAGGAGACACGTTGCAACCCAGTTCTGAGGTTTTGAGATATATAATCAGAAAGAAAAGAAGAGAGGTGAGAAGGCATTCAAGAGGAGTGTAGACACTGCTGGAAGGCTGGAGGTTTTCGGGGGCATTATAGAGATGGGTGTGGGCTCAGCTGTAATGTGAGAGGAGTGGGATGAAAGGGATTTTAAGGAATATTTTCAGAGTCTCTAGGTGCACTTGATAGAATCCAAGGAACATAGAATAAAACTTGAGTTATTTTTAAATTCTTATCAACGGCAAGGATTAAGTCTTTGAACTCCAACTTTGCTCCCAAATCGAACTGTGTGGATTAAGGTTTTATAAGTCTTATTTCCTCCAACCTGACTACCAAATTTGTAAGAGTAGAGGCTTTATCCTTATTTTGACTATGTTCTCTAAGCATCTAGCACAGTTCTGCTAATGCTTTCAACCCTCTGATAACATTTTGTTCACCCAACTTGATTCGCTTTGGTGTTGATTATCATTCCAAACAGGACCTCAACTACAGTTTGGGCTAATCCACCCCATTCCTTTCTCAAATAAGTGATAGATGTATATGTAAAGGGATGAGGAGATTAAAAGACGCTGCTCTGAATGAATCCTAGTCTCTTGGCTGAGGTGTGAGTTTCAATGCACTCAGAGAACTTGTGGATATGGCTGCATTAAACCTAAGGAACCCTACAGTACAAAAGAGTTTCTGGAAAACTGGATACAGGCAAGTGTCATTTGGATGTATAATAAAAGAAAAAAATGTATATTTGTGAAATACCAAGTGCTGAGCTTGACATCGATTGGGACAAGATTCTAGCACAATTTTTTAAACAATAGCTTGTGAGTACGTAGAAAAGAAAGTGGTAAACTCAGCATGAGCTCACTAAGAATAGTCCTGTCAGACTAACCTCATTTCCTACTGACAGAGGTACTAAAGTGGGAGATCAGAGAAATAGAGTAGAAATGGTATATCTAGATTTCAGAAAACCTTTTGACAAGTACTCTCATGATACCCATGAGGGTAAGATGAAGAAAAAAGCCGTCTGAATGGTATTATAATACCATTGCACAGACTCATAGCCAACAGCATATCAGTATCCAAAAGGGACTAATTAATGAATCACCACACTTCAACAAAATGTTTTAATTCAATTATCAATTGAATTCAATTTTTTTCTTTTTTTATTTCAAATTAATATGAGGGTACAAATTTTTAGGTTACATTGTTCTCACTTCCAAGGAAAAGTTCAAGTTGTAGTAAGAGCCCTTCACCTAGGGGGCGTGCTGAACACCCTCACATTGTGCACATTAGGTGCCATCTCACCAATTGCCCTCCCTCCTCCCACCAGTCACCCTCCTCACTCCCTCCCCTTGCTCGACTGTATTGTGTTTTATCATTTGTGTGGGTGTGTAATTGTGTAATTGTTTATATATTAGTTTCATATTAGTATTGAGTACTTTGGATTTTTTTTTTCCATTCTTGAGATACTTTACTAAGAAGAATGTGTTTCAACTCCATCCAGGTAAACATAAAAGATATAAAGTCTCCATCTTTTCTTATGGCTGAATAGTATTCTGTGGTATACATATGCCACAGTTTGTTAATCCATTCATGGGTTGATAGGCATTTGGTTGCTTGATTGACTTGGCAATTATGAATTTAGCCACAATGAACATTCAGGTACAAATGTCTTTGTCATAAAATGTTTTTGTTCTTCAGGGTAGATACCTAGTAATGAAATTGTGATCCTATGGGTGGTCAACTTTTAGTTAAGAATTCTCCATACTTTTTTTCCATAAAGGTTGTATTAGTTTGCAATTCCTGTAGATGTGTTCCCTTCTCACATCCACACCAACACCTGAATATTTGGGACTTCGTGTTGTGGGCTAATATTACCAGAGTTAGGTGATATCTCAAAGTGGTTTTGATTTGCATTTCTCTGATGATTAAAGACAAACATTTTTTCATATTTGTTGGCCATTCATTTGTCATTTTCAGAGAAGTTTCTATTCAAGTCTCTTGCCCACTTATACATGGGGTTGTTTGATCTTTTCTTGTTGATTAATTTAAGTTCTCTGTAGATTCTAGTTATAAAGGCTCTTTCAGAGTCATAACATGCAAAAATCCTCTCCCAGATTCATAACATGCAAATATCTTCTCCCATTTCAAAAACTGTCTGCTTTGATTGTGGGTACCCTTAGCTTTGTAGAAGCTTTTTACCTTGATCATATCCCATTTATTTATTTTTGCTACAATTGCCAAGGGAGGTCTTCCTCATAAAATCTTTTCCCAGACAAATATTTTCAAGCATTTTTCCCACACTCTCTTCTAGAATTCATATTGTTTTGTGTCTTAAATTTAAATCTTTTATCCATCAAGAATCAATTTATGTCAATGGTGAGAGGTGCAGATCCAGTTTCAGAGATCTACATGTGACTAACCATTTCTTCCATCACTATTTATTAAATAGGGATTTTCAGGGAGGATGGGGACCTAAGACCCCATTCTTGGCAAGGGAAAACATCCCCAAAAAGGGGGAAATAGGGAAATAAGCAGAGCAAGGTGGAATAAAAACAGTTTAGTTAGCTTACTTTCAAACTAACAGTTAAATTACTTGTCTAGGAAATTTCTGCTTTTACTGGAAGCCTGGCCTGTAAAGACTACAACTTACACACACCCCTGGTGTGATCTGTAAGTGCCGTGAAGGACAATGACCATAGCAGAAGCTAAGTGCAAGGCCTGGGAAGGAAGGGCCCAGGCCAACCCTTTCCTAGTCAACAGTCAAAGTAAATACCCATTATGGACGTTTATATAATGGCCAGGGCAGACCCTGAGATATGGGCAGGAGAGCTTATACCCTAATCACAGAGGCAAATGCCTTTGGATGGAGATAGGGAAAAATTCCTCTTTTTCACTGATTCTTCGGAGGAGAATGACACCACCATGTCTGCTCCACAAAGAAACTGGAGGGGTCTAACCTCCCCCAAGGAATCTGTGTGCATCACCAGAGGAGGCTGCCCCCTCAAAAAGCTCAGGTTTCGGGTTTCTCAAGGCTGCCCAGACCCTTAAAGTTAATGATTATAGATAGAATAAGAACTAACATGCTTACTCAGAGAAACTCCTAACGTTTTTGTTCCCTTCCTCATTTTACTCCCCTGGCTAAATAAGAAAATAGCTTTCAAAAAAAGCTAGGTGGAACAAAGACTCAGGGCCAGTCAACCCTGGCCAGTTCCACAGGTCTTAAAGGACCCTGCCCCCAGGCAGGACCCTGGCAAGTATTCTTTTCCCCAGTGCATATTTTTGTTAGGCTTAGCAAAGATCAAATGGTAATACATGGCTGGATTCATCTCTAAATTCTCTATTCTATTCCATAGATCTATGTCTTTGTTTTTGTGCAAGAACCATGCTGTTTTGATTCCTGTTAACTTGTAGTATAAACTAAAGTCTGGTAATGTGATCCCTCCAGATTCGATTTTATTTCTAAGAATTGTATTGGCTATTCAGGGTCTTTTCTGGTTCCATACAAAACAAAGTACTATTTTTTTAGGTTCTTCAAAGTCTGACATTGGTGCTTTGATGGGTTTGCATTAAATATGTATTACTTTAGATAGTATGGACATTTCTTTTTTCAACCTCTTAGGTTAGCCACTATGTCAAGGCCTAGTGATTCAGTTGTACAGATACAGAATGAAGAAAACCAGACTTGGTATCAGCAATCTTCAAAGGAGCCATTTGTGTGATTTTATTTTCAGAAGTATTAATGTAAACCTGAGGTAGTCAGACAAGTACAGTGTCTAAAATGATGGAGGCAATGCTTCTCCTCTTCTCTACACACATAGTGTTTACTTTAGGGCTCCACACACTAAGACAGACTCTGGACCATATCCCCCCAAAATGATCAGGAAGATGAGGAGACATCATCAATAAAATAATATTGAGAAATAAATGTTGAAAAGAAAGAATGTACAGCTAGATCAATGCCTTCCAAGAAGTAGAAGTAAGACAGAGCTCAAATTCCAAATGGGCTACCTAGAAAAGATAGGGGGTTCCTACAAATAGAGATGCTTAAGTGTGGTCTGAGGCACAATACAGAGTAAGTGGTGGAACCTATAACTCGTCATCTTAAAAATTTTTCTTTCTAATTAGAGATTCTGTAGTTTCCCAAAGAAAAGATTCTAGAAATTTGTAGAGTTATCTAATCCATGATTTAATTGATAGCTTTCAATAAAAGCTGGGTGGAACAAAGACTCAGGGTCATTCACTAAATTATACAAAAATAGATTTTATAATCTATTTTAAATCAAGAAATACTTTAATCCCATAAAAAATTACAAATAAAACTAAAACTAACACTTGTATATCCACTACAAATATTTTGACCTATGGGATTCAGATTATTTTAGAAGAAATGAATCATTACAAGTACAATGATAATTATAAACACAGTAATTCTTTCTTCCTTACCCAGAGATAGCATTGTCTGAGAGATGATACATTCAGGTACCCCCTGTCCGCATAATTTATTTGTATGCTGTGTGTTATCTATGATAACATATATGTTTAATGTGATTTATATCACATATGTGTTATATGTGATTTATATCATTGTAAGGAGACAAATAGGAAGGGTCCAGTTTACTGGAGAAGCTTGGAAACCATCACAAAGGAGATGATGCCTAGTTTTGAATAATCAGTTATTCAGGCATTCCAAGGAGAAGAAGGCATTTCAGGTAAAGGAAACAGCAGCCTCAAACTCACAGAACCAAGGAAAGAATAGGCAGATTCAAAACTCTGCAGATGATTTTATATAGCTTTAGGGGAGAGGTAAATTGGGAGTGTGGGAAGATGAAAATGAGAAATCAACAAAGACCCTATTATGAAGGACTTTATTCCAGAGAGGGCCAGTCAAGCATTTTAATTATGAGAATACTAGGACTTGTGCAAGTTAAAGAAATAAATCCGGTGGTGATGTGGTTGGAATGGTGTGGGTGGATAAGACGAGAAGCCTGGGCTTCAAGTTAGCACATATTGAAAAGTCAAAAAGATGATAAGAAAGTTTAAAAAATCAGAATGAGGAGAACAGATTAAGAATATTGTTAATGTTGGGTGCACAGGGGTATAATTTTAGTAATGATGAGAGAAGTTCGAAAGTTCTAAAGTATAGAACTTAGTGATCCACCAGCTGAGTAATTTATATTTGAGGGACAAACTTATAATGTGACATACCTAAATTATTATATTATGTTAATAACATTATTAAATAATATATCAAATAATATAGCAGAATGTATTTGAAAATTGTGGAAAAATTCATATCATTGCTATACAATCGACACCTTTTAAGTTTTGGTATTTAGGAGGATTTTTTTGAGACAAAGTCTCATTCTGTCACCTACGCTAGAGTGCAATGATGTGATCATAGCTCATGGCAGCCTCAGACTCCTGGGCTCAAACAATCCTCTTGCCTTAGCATCCTGAGTAGCTAAGACTATAGGCCTGCACCACCACACCCAGATAATATTTTGAACATTTTTCCACAGAGATGAGGTCATGCTATGTCACCCAAGATGGTTCCACACTCCTGACCTCAAGCAATCCTCCTGCCTTGGGCTCCCAAAGTGCTAAAATTACAGGTGTGAGCTACCACGTCTGACTGGTTTTGTTTTTAAAGATACCCATGTGATTTTCAAAGAATTTATTTTAAACAATTGACCAGTAACTCTGTATATTGGTTCTTTCTACATATAAATAAAGACCATCAAGTATTAGTTGTAATGTAAAACTACAATTTTAAAGATAATTTAATTACTCCAAACCTCGTGGTTTAGCTTATGTTTCCTTTTCTCCTATTTGCCTTCACTCTCATGAAGAAGAGAGTGTGGGGTAAGATGATAGAAAATTCTACTCTTACTCCTTATGAATAAGAATAGAAACTTGATTCCCTACCAGCTCCCAAAAATATTTCAGAAGAACCCTCTAAAATATTAGGTGCTAGAACTCACCTATTCTCACATTCATAAAGCCAATGAGATCTCTAGAAACATGAAACAGGGTTGATTAATTTGGTCAGTTTGGCCTATTTAGTTTTCAAAAAAAACTGTTGTTTTTAATGGTGTTGCTTTGCATTGTATAACTCTAAAGTAATTAGTTATTTGCCTGAATTTTACCTTTAAGTCATCTAAATCTATAGTGGATAGACAGAGCATAAATAAACAACATTTGTTTTTAAAAAAAGGAAGCCATTTCTTTTTTTTCTTTTGATTTCTTTTTTATTTTTTACAGTTTAAAGATAAAACTATGAACAATCTTAACAGTTGACTTAATTATCAAGAGAAATCAATCACATGAAAGAGTATGATAGCAAATAGAGCACCTTTTTCTTAAAAAGTTGTTACTTCCTCTGGAAGAATAGTTCTCAAACTTGAGCCTGAATCAGAATCACACAGAGGCTTGTTACAAAACAGATGAAAAACCCATCCCTAGAGTTTTTGATTTAGCAGGTCTCGGATGGATCCAAGAATTTGTATTTTTATCAAGGTAGGTCCCATGTGGTGATGCTGTGATATGGGGACCATACTTGGAGAAACGCTACTTGGGAAAGACTTCCCAGTCTCTTCTCTGAGACTGGGTTCATGGTCCTCTTAGGAGCCTCTCTTCCCTCTCTGTTTCACCCCCTCCCGGGATTGCCACTCTAAAGTATGACTGAGGCACATAGCTCCTCGTCACACTGTGGGCTCCCTGAAAACCAAGTATGTGATATACAACTAGAGTAGGGCGCATGAGGCCTGGATGGCAGAGAGTAGTAGCCGGTTAATAACTATGTGTTGAATGCCACTAAGTCATTATCAAATAAGTGCAAATTTAAGTTCTGAGAAAGAAAGAAGATGTGTGCATGTATAAGTCAAATGCAGCTTAATGATGGAAACTTTTTCAGAAAAAATGCATTGTTAGGTGATTTCATCACTGTACAAACATCATAGAGCATCCTTACACAAATCTAAATGATATAGCCTGATACACACCTAATGTGTATGAGAGACCCATTGCTCCTAGGTTAAAACCTGCACAGCATGTTACTGTACCGAATACTGTAGGCAATTTTAACACAATGGTATTTGTGTATCTAAACATACATTCCTAAACATAAAAAAGTACAGTAAAAATATGGTGTTACAATCTTAAGGGACTTCCATTGTATACGCAGTGAGCCACACTGATGAACATGTCATGCAGTATATGACTCTGTGCGTATGTATTTGTGATTTTAAGTACTCAAAGCAGTGATAAGAAAAATACTATGTGTTGAAGGGAATAAAGAACATTAAAGAAAAAATAATATGTTTAATCAAAGAAAAAATAAGAAATGAGAACTTAAATATTTGCTTTAGCAACTATAGCAAAGGATGGGAATATAATACTTTAGAAAGATCACTGTAACAAAAATGTACAAGTGGCTTTGACTTTGTCAGTTATACTCTTTGGCCTACGAATGCCTTTTAATACTCCATTCTGTGTAGCTGGTAAAACTAAGAATCACCCCAATTTATCCACAGTATAGCCAAGGGCACACCAGAGATTAGAAAGATCACCCACATTCTAAACAGAAAAAGAGAATCATAAGAAGAAAAAAATGGAAAAGACCTAGTAGGTCATTCAGTTCTAGTCTCTAGAGTAGTAAAAGATTAAATAAAGTAGCACAGAAAAAATTATGGAAATATACCCAAGAAAACTTAAGACTCTCTGATCCTCTAATTTTTAGTGCCTCATGAAGTTCAAGGGTTTATTGTCAACTCATTGCTTAAACCACCATTCATCAAAAGAAAAACATTCCCTATGGTCTACATTAGAAATGGAAATAAGAAAGGCAGTGTAAAAAGCTGATTTTTGTGGTATTAAATGACTCTCTTTTTCCTGTGTTCATGAATTTCTGGTTTGTAACTGTACTTATCCAAAATATTAAAATGACCTTCAGGCCAACCCCTTTACTTAAGAGTGAAGGGGAAAGAGAAAATTACTAGAAGTTGACCATTACAGAAATTACTTGCAGGGCATTTTTCTTTGATAGCTGCAGTTTTGCTCATATTATCATCCTTTTCTGTTGACAAGTTTCCAAGATTTTAATCTTGGATTGGAAATGTTACCCTATCAGAAAAGGCTTATATTGTCAGGAGCGGGGCTGTCATGGAATGCAGAATCATATATGAGAGCACTTGTTGTATTGAAAAATATACCATTGCTAGGAAAGGCATTTAAATGTTTAGTCGGCTTGCTCATAAATCACTTTCAATGTGCTCAAGCTCTTAGACAACATACTGAAAGCTTTCTTATTTCTTATATTATAGCTGTGTCATTTGCATTGCTGAATTTGGGGTGATGTTGGCAATTCCAGATAAACCCTTGCTGAGAGGATTTATAACTCTGTGATTAAATTTTACCGTGGCTTAGAATCCAAAAGTAAAATTTTTGTGAGTTTTTTTTTTTTTTTTTAACCTAAAGTGTGTCTAGTATTTTAGAAGTGGTCAGACTCACAATTTGGGTTTTCAGGTGGAAGCAAGTGGCCCAAAGCACACAAAACTGACATGGGGTATGGGAGATCTGAGCCTTGGTTATCTAAATTCACACACTTGCTTGCTTATTTTAGAAACACACATTTAAGCATTTAAAACATTTCTGACAAGTCACTTACCTGGAGATTGTTGCTGCTCTTTTCCTTTTCTTCTCTTTTTTCTTTTTTGTGCATGGATAGCTTTTCTGCCCCCTCTCAGTGAAAATATTTGAACTTCATTTGGACATCTATCTTGTCTGGGACATGCACACACTGCACACATGCACACAGGATCCCATTTTTGTTGTCTTCTTATATCAATAAAAAACTAATAGTAGTGTTCTTATCATCTACCTCCAAACTGAAGTTGTTCACTAGGGATGACAGGACAACAATTGGCTAATTTTTTTTTTATTTTGTTAAGGCATAAACACATAGATCATGTATACATTAATGACTTTATGGGGTACAATGTGCTGGTTTTATATACAGTTTGGAATGCTTATATCTAACTAGCTAAAATTTGTTTAAAGAGAGAGAGAACTTAGAGTATATTGACAGAAGCCTCAGAATTGAAGACGAAATTGAGTTATAAATATGAAGCAATGAAGTACTTCTGATAAGCAGAACTTGGAGCTTCAGAATAACTAAAAGGAAATTAATCAAAATGTTTACTGTGTTTTAAAGATAATTATTTTTTCTAGACTGGAGAACAGGAGTGTTAGGCTCAGAACTAGCTAAGGGCAGGTATTCTCTTCAAGCTTTCCAGAAGTTTCCACCAACTCACTATGCCTTTGTGAAAACTAAGTAAAAGACAATACAGAATTACTTGCTTTGATGAGAAATAGATTAGTAGTGATAAACCCACTTATCTATTGTTCTATAGTTGAGGAGAGAAATATGTCCCACATAAAGGGACATGTCTCTCTATACTGGGCAGGGGCGAGGGATGTTGCGCCTAAGGACTCCTATCTCTCTCTCGTTCCTTCCCACAAGCCTTGTAGCTATAACAAACTTGACTTCAATTTTTCTAATTTAATGCTAAAACAAAGATTTTAAAAGTAGTTAAATCTCTGTGTCTGTTGGAGAACCACAAAGCAACCTGTGAATTCCAGTGCACATGGAGACTACTTGAGAGGACTGAGGTGTTTCCAGTAATGAATTCCAGCAAAATGTGCAGATGTCAACATCAGAGGCCAGATGTGGAGAAAGAAGACATCACCTTCCAGTAATAGCTCTACCCTAGTGATTTAAACAGACCTCTGACACGATCTGACAGATGTGTTGGAAAGACCATTCTGATGTAGTATGCATCCTTGGAGGTTTGGTGGAGATCTACAGGGAGACCAGCTAGGAACCTGCTGCAGAAATCCAAAAAAGACACAATGGACACATATGTATATATGAAATAAATGGAAGTAAAAAGGAGATATTATAATTTAAGAGATATTAGAAAGAAGAAATGATAGAAAATGATGACCGATGGGATGTGGGACGGGGATAGAGGAAAAGAGAATTAAGGAAAACTCTAAACCTAAAATGTTAAAATGCCAAGGGTATAAATTAGTTCAAATAAACAAAATAAGAAAGCATAGGTGAAGTGTGGTTCATCTCACAGCACAAGAAACCTGGACTATTGAAAAAAAGGCTGAAAGGAAACCAAGACAAGTCATCCAGACTTCATAGAGAACGTATGACACCAAAATGAACAGAGGGTCTTAACAATCCTGTGAACACACGTACTCAGACACCTCTCCCGGATAATCTCACTTCTCCGCAAACACTAAGAAACCAAGTATGGATCAAATAAGCAGTCTGCACCAGTATTTATCAACAGATATTTCAGGGAGCACAACTGCAAAAGTAAAAAGGAGAATGAAATGATTTTTATAATTAATGAGGCCTAGGCTGGCTTCTGAGAACCCATGGCCTCTGCAGTGAATTATAGTCAATAAGACTGCAGAAACCCCAGTGGGAAAAAAAGGAAAACAACTGTGCAGTTAAAATGGCAACTGACTCTTGAAATACCCCAGGGGAATGACTAGTTTATGATAAGGAAATCCCAGTCTTAAAATTAAGGTAACTTGTTTATTGATCCACTGAACATATTACCTATAAGTGAAGTAGAGAATACAGAAAGAGAAGCAGAAGTGGATGGAAGGAATAGTTGAGGGCTAACTATATAGGAATGTCTATTAAGTACGTGGATTTGCAGGATGAGAGCTCAAGAGAGTACAAGGGCTGAGGACAAATACATTTCTCTTGACCATATTAAGACCCTCCCAAAGCATAAGCATAATTTTGATATATGATACATTTACAAAATTTCAGTTTCTATTCTCACCTTATAAAAGACCAATGGCTTCTCCTACTTGGGGGGAATAAAATGACAAAGAGCCAGGTAAAAATTCCATCCTGCCACACTAAGAAGCCAAGAAGAAAGGATGCTAAAAAGAAACAAGGAACTTTTGTTTCCAGAAAATTCTCAACTAGATTCCTGATAAGCTCTTCCACTGAAAATAACAAAGATTGCTGGATAAAACACAAATTATATGCATCAATATACTGGTAAAAAATTAAAGACGTCTCAGCGGCCAAACATTAAGTAAAATAGAGAATCTAGCCCACCTTGGAGTAAAATAGATGTAGAAGGGTATCTCTTGTATTATTTTTTATATTTTTATTTTGTAAATATATATTCACATTGCTGGGTATTTTCAACGTGTCCTTTCAGTTGTCCTCTCCATCTTGCTCTGCACTGTTCCATACAGTCTTTAGAGACAACATCAAATGGCTGCCTTTCTAACGGCTTCTAAGTCTGGCCATGGCAGCCAGTAGGGTCTGAGAGAGTGAGGTTGAAGTGCATCCAGGTAGCCAGGGGTTAGCCAAGTTCCTAGGCCACAGACCACATCAGCAGACCCTCTCCCTTAGCCGCTCAGTCTATAATAAGTGCTCCTACCTGCCCCTCAGGCTATGGTGTGGTGGAGAAACAGGTAAAGGCTCCAGGATGCTGCAACCCCCCTGAGCTTCACTGCCCCCATTGTTTTCTCTTAACCCTGATCACGCTTTTGTAAACAGTCTTCCATTAACCCTTCCTAGCTTCCCTACTTGCGAGTGCTATATGTTTCCTTTCCCTAATCAATGTGGCTATGCAATAATCAGTAGAGAAAAATATGTTTAGAAAGAGGAGAAACCGTGGTTAAAAGTGTCAAATTCTGCAGAGATTGTTTTCATTTGGGGCTAAGAAGGAAATAATAGACATAGCCCTCAGCAGCTAGCAGGAGACCTTGATAAATAGAAGAAGTTTTTGCATGGCCAAGGGTAGGGGGTTAGGAGTGGGATGAGCCCCCAACTCCAAAAAAATGAGACAGTGGAGTCAGAACAGGTAGATGTTTTTTTCAAGATGTTTATCAGTAAAGAGATAGGATCAGGATGATGGAAAAGTAGGAAACTTTTCTCTTTTGAGAAGAAGTAGAGAAAGAAAGTATAGACAAAGGGCTGAAGTTCCAGGCATTTGTTCTTTCCAGTTGTTCTTTCCTGTTTGAAGCAAGCACAATAAAGTTTTCAGCTCCATCCAGGAGATGTGAAATCAGAAGCTTGAGGAAACTGGTAAATTTGGAAGAGCCCCTGTGGGCATTGGAAAAGGTTTATTTACTTTTAATAGATCATTTTCTGACAACCAATTCACTTCAGTGAGGGCAGTTGAGGAAGACAACTGGAGTGTCCAACAGAGGTGCTTCCCCGGCTTTCTGGGAGGGGAGATGAGTTTCTGCTGGTTTCTATTGTGGCGGCACACTAAAGGTAACCCAGGCTCTTGTAAATCTGACCCCAGGATTACAAATACTCATCAGGCATCCCAACAAAGGACATGCAGCAATAGCAAAAAAGCAAGGGAACAAATGGAAGATAACAACAGGAGGGGAAAAAACCTAGCAACCAGCAAATAACATCATCCAAATTCAACCCATGCCGTTGCTGGTGGTTTAACAGAGAAGTAAAGAAAACTGGGTTGACAAGGCTTCGCAGCTTAATAAAATGATTTTTGAGGACTGAGGAAATAATGTGTACAGAGAGTTTTGTGTTCCTCCGTCAACAGAGGCATGAGATTCATGGAAGCGACTCTTCTTTCCCATGTCAGACAATATATTTATCACTATTTGCTTATCTCCTGAGACCCCATGAGAACGACTCCGTCCTGTTGCCCTGCCAACCTTCTCAAGTAGAAGAGTTCAGGCAGCACTTTGTGTCTGATTGTTAGACTTCTTATTGAAACTGACCAAAATAGAAAATCTACCCACTCATGGCAGTAGATGTCAACAATGTGAACAACTCTAGAACTGAAAATAAAACTATAATATTCCAGCTATCTAAATACAAGTGATATAAGCCTCAAAAGTTGTGTTTAAACATTTTGATAACCAAAATTGCATTTTTAATGTGTCCCTGGTATGCAAAGTGGAAAACTCCATCCTAAAGATGGGCCAAGGGAGGGAGTGAGCATGCAAAGCTTCAGATCCCCATTCTCCCTGCTTGTTTTCTTCCTTAAAATAGAGTCTCCAGGTAAGACTGCGTTAGAGCAAAGGATTTTACAGTTAAAAAATATTGAATACCATTGGACCAAAAAGAAGAAACAACTTAAAGGGTTCTTTTGGCAGATCAAGAATTGTTTTTGTTTATCGCACAGATATTTACTAGGCATCTTCTGTGTATGAGACTCTTTGTTGTACTGTAATGGGCTTTAAGAGTTTAAAGATAAAGGAGAGAATGGAGGAAAGGGATAGAGAGAGATTAGTCAATTGACGGAGTATGGTCCTTTAGAAGGGTTTGATCTTGAGCACAGGGAAGGGAATAACCTCAGCTTGTGTCCACAATGAAAGACAGGCACAAATGGCTTTTGGGAAGAACAAGGCTGAATGGAGAGGGGAAAGCTCAAAATATGAGTAAATTAAGACCTAGTGGGCACGGTGCCTGTATCTCAGTGGTTAGAGCACCGGCCACATACACTGAGGCTGGCAGGTTTGAATCTGGCCCAGGCCTGCTAAACAACAATGACAACTAAAACAAAAAAATAGCCAGGCATTGTAGCAGGTGCCTATAGTCTGAGAATTGGTAGACTGAGGCAAGAGAATTGTTTAAGCCCAAGAGTTTGATGTTGCTGTGAGCTGTAATGCCATGGTACTCTACCAAGGGCAACATAATCACTGTCTCAAAAAAAAAAAAAAAGACTTAGTGGCCTTTATTTCCTTTCTGAATGGCTCTGCTGTATTTACTGCACTTTCGTCAGCTGCCTGCCATGTGCCAGACATTATGCTCAAGGAGGTATGTAGAGATAAACAGACACAGGCTTGTCCTCGGGAGCTTGCAATCTAGTTGAAACAATGACACAAATAGAAATAAGACTATAGTTAACATTGAGTATGAGAAAAGCCACAATGAATGGGATAGAAAATACATACTCCATGGATATAGATAAGATCACTTTTGACCTAGCTGGCCAGAGAACATCAAGATAGTGATGAGAGTTTCCTTAAGGTTTTGAGGATAGTTAGGTTTTCAATAGACAGAGGCAGTAGGGAGCTGATTGACATAGGGGAGTTCTGCTTGATAGCATGTTAGTGATCTTTATATATCGTATGGTAGCATAGCATGTGTTTAATTAAATAAGGTAGAAATGTCTTCTGTTATCTCACTTAATCTTCACAGTAATCTGGCAAGCTAGAAACTATTATCACCATTGCACAAAGGAAGAAGTCATCTCGAAGGAAAATAACTTGCTCAATGACATCTTGGTCAAGGGTAGAGCGAGGACTCTGTAGACAGAGTTTAAGTCCAAGTTCTACCTTCAGCATTGCCTGTCTGTTGATCACTTTCAACCAGGCTTGCCATGTCCAGCTTTCTCTCAAATAACCTGCCCATGATCAGCAATCAAACAGCATTTTAAGAATTCATATTGCTGAGAGACTTTTGTCACAACAAATGTGTACATGTACTAATGGAACATATGTTGTCTTTTAAACTTTAACAGGTTTCCATTATCATAACCAGGGATAATCAGTTCTTCAGCTAAAAAGGTCACCCTAGAGCCTAATTCTCACAGGCTACAGCACAGCTCTGAGCACCTTCAGGAAAGTTCGTGCCTTAACCATCTGTGGATCCTCAGCACCTAACCCAGGGCCTAGTACAGAGGCATCTTCCCAACTAATGCTAATTAAAGTGAAATGAGTGAAAAGTCAAATATTCCCTTTGCTTTTAATGAATGATCTCATGAAATTAAGAGAAGGAAATTGTCCTATCTGGTAAGCTCTCTTTATGTTAAATCAACCAGTAACGATTCCATAATATTCATAACAGGTGAAAACTAATAAGAAAAAAATAAGAAGAAGCTAACTGAGGACTCTATACTAAACCTCAGAGTCAAAGCATTCTATAATAGAC
>CAUYQV010027489.1:0-29921 GCA_963574575.1 Galagoides demidoff | reverse complement strand
GTCCCAGCTGCTTGGGAGGCGGAGGCAGGAGACTCGCTTGAGCCCAGGAGTTGGAGGTTGCTATGAGCTGTGATGCCATGGCACTCTACCCAGGGGGATAGCTTGAGGCTCCGTCTCAAAAAAAAAAAAAAAAAAAAGAATATCCATGCAAGTGTTAAATGTGGACACAACAGAGGCACTGGGCCCCTTAAAAAGAAAGAATTAACACTATTTAGTTGCAGCAAGAAGAAAAGAGTAAGAGACTGTCTCTTGAAACTGTTAAACAAAGGGCAGTGCTTGTGGCTCAAAGGAGTAGGGCACTGACCTCATATACCAGAGGTGGTGAGTTCAAACCCAGCCCTGGCCCAAAACTGCAAAAACAAAACAACAACAACAAAAAAACTATTAAACAAGAAAAAAAAAGAGCAGAGAAAAACTTTTTAAATGAGAAGATCACATTTCTTATAGACTTTTAAAAAAAGTTTTAGTAGTATTCAGTAAAAAGAAAATAATAAATACAAGTTGATAACAAGGTTTTTTAGACTATTAAGTAAGTTGAAGTTAAAAGAAGTTGAAAGTACAACTTACCAGAAGAACATCAATTATATTTTAGAATGCTGGTATATGGATATGGTGAGATTTCATGGGAAATTTCACAGATTTATTAATGCATACAGAATTTTGAAATTAATTATAATGAGATATAATTGTGATTGGCCTAAAATATAGAATACTGGTTTTTTCTATATCAGAGATTGTAAATTTCTAAAAAGATAAAAATTCAACCAAGTCAATTACTGTTTTCACATAGCTAATTCTTTCAGTAAAGCAAGCAAGTTGGCACAATTTGTATTGATTTTTATGAGGCAGTTTGAGTTTGTCTTAAGAAAATATATTCGTGGAATCATGTACCCTTTATACAAGTTATATTTCAAATGTTAGTTTCTTTTTATAGGTGGAAACATATGTTTTAGAGAATAGGATTTAATTAAGAAGAGAGGACCATCCACTTACTATACAATCATAATCATTAAACAATGGAAGAATATAGAGGAAGATGAATCATTAAAAATTTCATCAAGTTCTGTTAAAGTTCCTTTCAGAGACTCAGTACAGATGGCAAAGAAATATAGAGGTGTTTTTTATCAAAACGCTCAATATCCAGGCATAGTCTTCTATGCTAAAGCACGTGTCATTTCCAAAAAGTCTGATGATCAGTCTGCTGTGAGGTGGGAGTGCCTTTAAGTGATTTGACTAGAAGAAAATGTCCACAGGACTCAGATAATGACTGCTGCTGTCTATAGAGCCAGGACTATCTTTTTTTCTGGATCAGAGACTTGGTAGTGTGAAACCAGAAAGCAGTACTTCACTGGTCCATTCATCTTTCTTACACTTAGGTAAGGCCCCAAAGCCATATTGGCAGAATCAAACACTGCATTATGTAGGTTCCTATAACTTTGCAAGAGACATTCCATGTAAACGTGCATCGACTTACATACATAGTCTGCTCTTCCAACATATCTTGGCTAACCAGAATTTGGGGTATTGATCTTATGTGTGTATAAGTTTGTGTAATGATTGATTGCATTTGTCAACTTGACTGAGCTAAGGGTTGCCCAGGCAGCAGGAATACATTTTTTTCTGAGTGTGTCTATGAGGGTGTTTCCAGAAGAAATTAGCATTTAAATTGGCAGACTGAGTAAAGAAGTTGCCCTCACTAATGTGGGTGAGTGTCATCTAATACATTGAGGGCTTAAATAAAATTAAAAGATGGAAAAAAGGCAAATGTCCTCTCTCTACCTAACCAGAAATATTCATCTTCTCCTGCCCTTGGACATCAGTGCTCCTGGTTCTCAGCCTTTTGTATTAGAACTTGGACTTCCACTGCACACTGAGGCTTATGTCTTTGGCTGCCCTGGTTCTTCAGCCTTCAGGTTTGGACTGGACCTATGCCTACCTCCAGCTTTCTAGGGCCTACAGCTTACAGATGGTTGATGGTGGAATGTCTTAGCATCCATATCACATGAGGCCATCCTACACAATAAATATCTCTCTCTTTTACAAACGCTTATTTCTCATTTAAGACCCCAAAGCCATCATGGCAGAATCAATCACTTCACTATCTAGGTACCTACGTTCCCATAGCTTTGTGAGAAATGTTCTCACATGCATCTGCTTACATAGTTTGCTCTTTCAAAATGTCTTGGCTCACCTACAATGACAGTTCTGACAGACATTCCAGTAAAAGAATTCCAAAACTGCTTTGAAGGTGGGTTAGGTGCTGGTGTCAGTGCACAGCTTCCCAAGGGGAGTCCTTGGAAAATGACCACAGTGATATTTAGCAATGATGTATATAGCACTTTTTCTATGACAAGTACGAGAACTTAATTTTCCAACCCCATATCTGTGCATACTCTATTCATTCTGTTTCTCTGGAGAACCCTAATGTAGCATGTATGTAAAATATACATGTGCTTGAAATTATATTCTACTATTCTATATTTATCAGGGTTAAGTTTCTATAGCAGAGAGACCTCCAAACACAGGAGCATCAATAAAATAGAAGTTTTTATTCTTTATATCTAAGAGTTTCAAGGTAGACGGTTGACGCTGACGGGGCTGTTCTGTTCCACAGAGTAATTCATAAAATTTGTTGCAGAAATCTAATTCCATCTCCTTAGTTTCCTGTCCTCTAGATGTTGACTCTGGATCATTGTCCTTGCTGCCTTTGTTCCAGCTGGTATTAGAAGAACAGTGGAACAGGAGAGTGTATGCATGCTCGCTGTTTTAGTTGCAATGCCTGGAATCTGCACTGCCTTAGTCACTGAACATGGTCCCATGGCCTTATCTACCCACCAAGGCAGCTGGGGTATGTAGGTGGTAATACAAGTGGCCATGTGCTCACAGAAGATTGTATGACCTCAGAAGAAAGTGAGAACGGTTTGCAGGAGAAGTTTAGCAATTTGCTGCTTTTACTGCACATAATGATGTAGAATAAGGCAGTGAAAGTCAAAAACATAACCCCTCAAAAAGAACCTGAGTTACTTGTCATTGCGTTTCTCAACCAGAAACATTTTGCCAGGCCAGGAGCACTTGGCAATCTGTGAAGAACTTAGGGGGTTGTAAAACTGGGAGTGAGATGTAACTGCATGCAGTACCCAGCGGCCAGAGATACTGATCCTCTTTGCCTGGTACACAAGCAGACAGCCTCCACCACAAAACGTTACCATGACCTGGCTCAAAACGCTGATCACGGAAAGTTGAAAACGTCTACTTTTACGTAATATGCTTTGTATTTTTAAAATACTGTACTTCACTCGGGACATTAAAGTTGTGTGAGGCCATGTTCAGGGTATTTAATATATTTTTTTTATTGGCTGACTTTTGTCACACTTGCTTGACTTTAAGCAAGTTGGTATTAGAAATCTTTTCTTAGTTTGAATATAGGCCCCAGGTCAGTTGTTAATAGGTCACAGGTTTAAATAATAAGGAGCACGAAGTGTCTCTTTTGGACATTTTTCCAGACTGTAGATGGCTACAAACACATGGACCCTGTTCTCAAAGTCCTTGTCACTGTTATTTCTCCCTCTTTGTCTTTCCTTGGTGTCTGTCATGTCACTGCTCACTTCTCTCACTTTTGAGGACCCGTCTGTATGGGAAAGCTTTCAATACTGCAGCCACATCACAGGAAAGTCCAAGTTAGCCGTCCTTGGCGGCGCCCATCACTGTAAGCCCTGCCTTTTCTCAGATGTTCCCTGTGACACAGTGAGCCGGCCAGTGCAGGAGGCAGCTCTAAGTCATTAACTTCTGAACAACTCGGCTCAGATGGCAACAAAGAATTAAGATGTACAGGACTATGAAGGAGGTGGCTTTATCTAACTCTTCAAAATGGGAAATGAAAGAAAATCCCAGGCTTTACGAGATCCTGTGGCACAACCAGGAAACTCCAAAAGCTAAGAGGAATGAAAGAGGGAAATGAGTATTCGATCAATTTTCACGTGAACTTTTGACCTTCTCAAAGGTGGCAAAGGTGCTTTTCCAGCCAGCCTCCCAAGCAGGTCTTAGATTTGACTCTGCCTTTTATTTCTCTTTCTCTCCACCCCTCTCTTTCCTGCTCCTTCTTTTCACTCCTCTCCCCCCCTTTCCCTTTATCTTTCCCTTTTTTTAATTAAAATCATAACTGTGTGCATCAGTGCATTTATGGGGTACAAGGAGCTGATTTGTTATGCAATGTGGAATGCTTACATCAAACCGTTCCAGCTTTCATCTGGAGGCCACCAATTCACGGTTGCCTCTTTATGACCTAGCGACCTCTAGGGAAACTTAATCTACGTCAGAGATCGTAAAATATGAATGCTCATCTCTTTTCATCTTCCCAGGCCCCCAGCTTGCAAAGAAACAAAGTTTGAGTTTTCAGTATTGCCTCCATTGGGAGAAATAAAGTATTATGAACATTATCGACAGCAACATAAGGAATCACATGAAAGGCAATATTGTGCATGGGGCTTACTGAATGGCAGACAGCTTTCTCGGAAATCAAGGCCTTCCCCTGATGCAGATCAGATACTTACATAATGCTGTTTCCTTAGAGGGTGACAAAGGACTAATGGGATTTAGGTGCCCCTCTGGGGCATGGTGAAGCTTTTCTGTCTTCTTGCTTGAAACAGAACATTTTGACATATTAACTGGATCAGCACAAAATGTATCTAACGCTATTGAATGCACCTGCTTTTTCTGGATAGAATTTATAACAAACCTCTTTCCATGAGATCTGAAGCAGCGGGAGACTACTATGATGTCCCTGCCTTTCCCCTACCATAATCCTTAGATATGCATATTTGAAAAAAAAACAGTGCTGGTCACAGCATGAATGAAAAGAAAAATTGGTCTCTTTCTCACTGGATTTCATAACGTGCCATATGTCATAATGCCAATTGTATACTCATGTGCTACAGTGTTGTTTTTTTTTTTTTTTTTTTTACACATGGCACATGGAATTAGGACCAGTGATCCAGCAAGTCATTTTGTATAAAGCCAGATTCTAGTTTGACATGTGCTATGCATCACTGTACATCCTTAAGAAAAACGCTTGCTGTGTTTACACGTGTCCTCCCAGCAGCTGATTTCTGAGTACAGGCACTGATGCACGGCCTGTATTAGAGATCGGAATATACCTCCTGCTGTGCAATCCAAATGAAGCTAAGTGTATTTCCTGCAAGATTATCCTGCCTTCTTCCTTTTCTCCTTTTATCTTCTCTCTGATATCTCCTTCCTGTTTTTTTTTTTTTCCTTTTCTCCCCCACCATTGATTCCCTTAAAAATTTCTTCTTTTAATCCCCTAGTTTCCCTTTTATGTTAGTCTAGAGCAGTGGTTCTCCACCTTTCTAATGCTGTGACCCTTTAATGCAGTTCCTCATGTTGTGATGAGGAACTGTATAATTTTCTGGTTGGGGGGGTCACCACGACACGAGGAACAGTATTAAAGGGTCACAGCATTAGGAAGGTTGAAAACTACTGGTCTAGAGAGTCCTTGAACATCACATTACATCTTAGTCTTATATCTTGGTCTTCAGTGTCTGGCTATGTAAAAGTGTCAGTAAATGTTTATTACATAAACTATTCATACTATATTTCTGACGGCTAAATGTGTATTCATCTAAGATGACGGCACAGTGCTGATAGATAGACCTTCGTCTTTGTCACTGTTATCACCCTGACAACCACTTCTGTCATCCTCGGCATAATCATCATCATTACCACAATGAAGGCTTACTGTCCAGAACAAGAGTGTTAGAATTATTATTTCTGGCTTGGCGCCTGTGGCTCAATTGGCTAAGGTGCCAGCCACGTACACCTAAGGTGGCGGGTTCGAATCCCCAGCCCAGGCCCGCCAAACGACAATGATGGCTGCAACCAAAAAATGGCCGGGCGTTGTGGTGGGCGCCTGTGGTCCCAGCTACTTGGAAGGCAGAGGCAGGAGACTCGCTGGAGCCCAGGAGTTGAAGGTTGCTATGAGCACTCTACCCAGGGGGATAGCTTGAGGCTCCGTCTCAAAAAAAAAAAAAGAATTATTATTTCTTTTAATTCTATGGTGACTCAGTACCTTCATCTGTGAAATGGAGGTATCAATAGCACCTCCTCTGTAGGTGTCTTATATGGACAAGAGTGGAAGGACGTGCGGAAAGCATTTAGTGAACAGCCTCAATACTAAATAGTCTATGTATGCTGGTTCTTGATATCACAGTTATCATTTAATCCCAACCCTGTAGTTGAAGAAATAGGAACAGAGAGGTTAGGTAGTTTATTAAAAGTCACTCAGCGTGTATGTGGCAGAAACTGGAAACAAACTCCCAATTCTATCTTTGTAGACTAAGCCCAGACTAACTTTGGCTTTCCATTGTTAAGCGTCTTAAAGTTCTCGGCAAGAATAGCAATTGTAAGTCAAATACATAACTGCCACAGGTTTAGAGAAAGAGCTTTGTTTACCCAAAATGTAGGGGAAGAGGTTGAACAAGATTCTAAAATAAAATACATAGTTTCATAAGGTTTTACTATCTCCAGGAAAGTCTTCCCTATCGTGGGCTGGGAGCACAGTGTAATGGTACTTACTATGCATGTCAGAAATGCATCTAGGAAATTGCTCTATCTGCTGAAGCCATAATAATCCATCTTTATAATTGTATGCTTTGAAGTAAAACATAAGGTTTTGAATAATTGGTGAATATCATTTCTACAGTAATAGCTAAACAATGAAACATATTCTAAAGAAAAAAAGAGGCTGCCCCTCCCCTTTTCTTTTCTTCTTTTCTGCTTTGATGGTCTCTGAATTTGCTTAACATTTGTTAGGGTTACTGATGAAATTTTATTTTTTTACAGAGACAAAATATATAGATGATTTAAGGTGAAAGTAAATATATAAGGATTTAATAAATATTTATATGGGGAGGGAGGGAATTAACACATTTTAAAAATGGTGATAAAAAGCAGTTTGTTTAGAAGATAGAGTTCACAAAAGGTAAATAGAGGTAAGTTAATTAACTACTATTGGGAATTGTCAATTACTATATATGAACACAACATTTACGTAGACCATATTTTACTGAGTTTCACCTCATTGTTTATAAGTTGTACTTTGTTTTCTATACATCTAAGCAAGAAAAATATTCTGCCAATCAAGTGACAATATTACTTAGATCTTTTAACTTCAATTTTTAAAAGAACACTTACAGATATATTTAAGCATAAACATTTGATATTTATGTTGCATCTATATAGGAAGAAAAGATGTATTCACTGCTGATTAAGGTATATTTAAAATTTCTTTCTGTTCAAAATCCCAGTCATTTTAATCACTTTTTTATCATTTTCTAAGTGAGGGTCATTGAAGCCCATGTTTTCCCATCTGATATTATCCTTTATACTAAAAGAATATTGGTAAGGTAGCATTTCTCAAAAGAGCCCATATAGTAAATTAAAATTATTATGCTGGTGAAAATATATGAACAACTATATCAACTATCTGAAAATGAAATTTAGAAAAGACTTCATTATAATACCATTGAAACAATAAAATATTTAGTAATAAACTTAACCAAGAAGGTAAGAGATCTCTATGCTGAAAATTATAAAATATAGATGAATAAAATTAAAGGAGAATCAAATAAAGAAAGATATCCATGGGATTGGATTGGAAGAATTAATATTGCTAAAATGTTCGTATTACTCAAAGAGATCTGCAGATTCAAGTCAATCTCTAACAAAATACCAATAACATTTTTCATGAAAATGGAAAAAACAATCCAAAAATTGTCCATACATAAAACCATAAAAGACTCTGAATAAACAAAGCCATCTTGGTAAAGAACAAAGCTGGAGGCATCAAACTTCCTAATTTCTTTTCTTTCTTTTTTTTTTTTTTTTTTTTTTGGCCAGGGCTGGGTATGAACCTGCCACCTCCACATATGGGGCTGGCGCCCTACTCCTTTGAGCCACAGGCACCACCAAAACTTCCTAATTTCTAAGCATATTTTAAACCCATAGTAATAAAAGCAGTATAGTAGTGGCATAAAAATAGATACGTGACCTATTCCAGATCAGTGGAACAGACTAAACAGTCTGTAAATGAACCCAAGAATAGATGGCTAATTTATATTTGACAAGGTTCCAAGAATACACAGTGGATAAGGGATAATCTCTTCAATGGTAGGAAGATAACTGGATACACACGTGCAAAAAAATAATAATCAGACCCTTCTTTTACTCCAGACATAAAAATAAACCCAAAATGGATTCTAGACTTAAACATAAGACCTGAAACTATAAAATTTCTTGAAGAAAATATAACATCTTCTTACATTGGGTTTTGCAATAGTTTTTTGACTAAGACCCCCCAAAACACAGGCAACAAAAGCAAAAATAAACAAGTGGGACTACATCAAACTAAAAGACTTCTGCACAGCAGAGGAAATAATCAACAAAGTGAATAGGCAAGTCATGTGAGGAGAGAAAAAAATTATGAACCATATATCTGATAAGAGGTTGGCATCCAAAATATGTAAGAAACTTGCATAGCACAATAGTGTGGTGAACAGAGTCAGTAGCATTGGACACTTGTAATTTTTTTTTTTTTTTTGCTGTTTTTGGCCAGGACTGGGTTTGAACCCACCACCTCCAGCATATGGGGCTGGCACCCTACTCCTTTGAGCCACAGGCGCCGCCATCCTACACTTGAAATTTTCCAAGAAAGTAGACTTTAGGTGTTCTTAACACACACACACACAATTTGTAACTATGTGAGGTAGCAGATATATTAACTTAATTGTGGTAATCATTTCCCAATGTATATGTATATAAAATCATCAGGTTCTGTCTTAAATGTATACAAATTTGTCAATTTTACCTCAATACAACTGGCAAAAAAAAGAAATGTCAGTAGCCAATATGCTAAGTTTTCACTTTACAAACTATAAAATGAAGAAAAAATTATAACCAAAGCAATCAGAGGAAGACAATGATAAAGAGAAAACATGAATGAAATTTTTTAAAAGCAATAAAAAATAAGATCAGTGAATCTAAAACCTGGTTTATTCAGACGTTCAAATTTTAAAAACCTCAGCCAGAGTGATGAAGAATAAAAGAAGGTAAACAAACAGGTATTTATCAGAAATTTAAAAAAATAACAAATAAAACTTTAAAAAATATAAAAATTTTTGGACCATTTTTGACATGCTGCAAATCTCCTGTCAAAGATACGTACAAATAAATGTGTCATGATTTTTCTAACATAGTGAACAACTTTTGCTGTAAAATGTGCTTACCTTGTATGATTTGAGGGGTTCTATACTTTTGCCCTTAGCAGTTACATGATACCCTTTTTAGAAGAAGCCTTTAGGATACTTCATAACTTCAGATTTTTTTTTTTTTTTTGAGAACGAGCCTCACGCTGTCCCCCTGGGTAGAGTGCTATGGCTTCACTTCTCACCGCAACCTCCCACTCCTGGGCTGAAGCAAGTCTCGTGCCTCAGCCTCCCAAGCAAGTAGCTGGGACCACAGCCCCCCCCCCCCACAATGCCCGGCTATTTTTTGGTTGCAGCCATTATTGTTGTTTGGCGGGTCCAGGCTGGATTTGAACCCGCCACTTTAGGTGTATGTGGCTGGTGCCTTAGCTGATTGAGCCACAGGCTCCTAGCCAACTTCAGATTTTTTGTTGTTCTTTGGGATTCATTGAGGGTACAAAGAATTAGGTTACACTGATTGTGTTTGTTAGATAAAGTCCCTCTTACATTGTGTCCCGCCCCCAAGAGATGTCCCCTACACAGCCCCCTATCACACTTCCACCTCCCCATCCCTCATTCCCCTACCCCCCACCTTGTGTTAGATCATCTACTGTCTTCACATTAGGATTGAATACATTGGATTCTTGCTTCTCCATTCTTGTTGAGAGCTGGAACTCATAATTTCATATTTTTAATTGAGAACACTCCATCAAGCGACTTGGCAGAACCATGTAAAATTCTTCTGAAGGATTTCCTATATAAAAAGATCTCGCTTGTTTAAAAAGAATTTTCCCCTCTTTTTCTAACAATTATCATTTTATTCCCCTCACCTTGACCCCTTAGAGTGTAAAAGAGTTTTAGATTTAAAATGTGCCCTTGCTATGAACCACTCCAGTGTAAAAGGAACCAAGTGAATTCAGGTGATTTCTTACAGGGTAATTGGTTTCTTTTCATGCTAATAAAAGTGGTCTCTCATGCCTACTTTCCCTGGCTCGTCCATATAACATAGGCAACTGTGTCAACATTTAGCCACCTTAAATGTATGCCAGACACTAAGGAGCGTATAATGAACATTTCTGTATTCAATAACCATCTTATAAATGTTCCTGTGCTCAATGTGCATATTAAAATGCCTGTTTTCCCCTTCCAACAATGACATGTGTTGAAAAGTGGATAAATACTGAATATCTGTTATATACGTTGGCAAGTGATAAAACATTCAATAGGCTGCTCCGAGTGAAATCTAATGAAAAGACCATTTCACACCAAGTTCTTTTCCACTATTAGCACACTCGGACCCTCATTCTCAAAAGATACGACCTCTGGGTGGGAAAAAAACAACACAGTTGGAATCAGGTGGTAAAAAGAATCTGTAAAGAAAGAGACTGGGGGCATTCATTTTCAAAATTTGGATGTAAATGGCGCTTTCCTTAAGCAGAGAATATGTATCTCGAGGTGACCATAAATAGACTTTAATAATAAAGGTAATTCATGGTACACAATGTCATTTATTTTAATAGGAGGGAAGGTTGTTATTTCTGTAATTTTAAGAGTGATAAATGCTCTTTTTTTAAAAAAATCGATCCGTGCAAGAATGTATTGAACGTATTGTATTGAATTGTGTACGTATAAAATAGAACGTGGAAGTCCTTTCTTTAAATACTGCTTACTGAGTCAGCTAAATATCTCTCCAAAATTACACATCTATGAACAGACCTATGCGCAGACCCATATACGCATGTGTATGTGTGTATAAAAGGTGCTCTGTACAGAGAATCTAATGGCTTCCATAAATTGGGTAGCGCCTTTCTGCCAGTATGTAATAGAGACATTCACCACTGAAAGGAGAACAGAGTCGCTCCTAATTGCCTATCACATTACTTCTGGAGCCAAATGGATGTTACATTATTCAGGATTAAGGGATCTGTTTCCAAAGCACCCGGCAAGATGGATGCTTTGGAATCCCTTCACTGGCTCCACAAGCTTCTCCTTGTCGGCCTTTTCATTGTTTTATCATTTCCGCCGTGAAGGATACCTTTCGTGCCCAATGCTGTTCGCAGGGCCATTTTTGCCGCCAAAAAAAAAAAAAAAGGATTAATTTTTTCTGCCATTTTCCATTTTCATCACCAATTTCCAACTGTCATGAAAGCGAGCTCTGTTTTTACACGACATTCCATTCTTATTACCATCTTCATCCCAGGAATGGAAGTCTGTAATGAGAGCAAAGCCATGGCTGGCATCTGAGGAATGTTATAATTCACCCGCATGACAAAGACGGTAATGAGAAATGACAGTGCCACAAAATGAATCCTTTCCGATCCCAGCCCCTCCGATGGTAATGAAAACAGAAGATGGCACCAGCTGTATTCATCTTCATGACACTATTGTGACAGGATTGAAAGCTGCAGCAACAAACCCATCTGAGGGTACAATTTCCCAGTCTCATTCCCATCATGTTAGTTTTTTTTTATTTAGACTTTTTATCACCATTTCTCCTGGGACTCCAGTGATTGGGGGTTGGTGGGGGAGGGGGGAGTCTTCAGGGGCTGCAGAATTTTCTTTATTGTCCACAACTGAATGTATTTCAAGAGAAGTAAATGTAATTCAGCTTTGAAAATTAGTATTATTATTATTTTTTATTTTGAAATCAGCTTAGCAATCCCTCTAAAACACATGAAAAGAGAATATGGAAATAAAGCTACTTTTTGAAGTTCTAATTCGAATCTTGAGTTGTTTATCCAGCACATACAATGATTACCAGCTCTTAGCCACCCACACCTGCACGATTCCCTCTGGTCTCCAGTCCTCTCCTCTCCTCCCCTCTTCTGCTCTTGTGGTTTCCTCTCCTCTCTCCTTTCCCTTGTCCCACTCTCTCTTTCTGAGCTATGATTTCGTTTTCATCAAATCTAAAAGGGAGTTTGGAGCTAAGTTGATCCAATCTCATTTTATAGGTTGAACAGCAAGGAGGCTCGGAAGGTGAAGCCTTTTACTCAGGGTCACCTGAAAGCTCCAGCATCCCTCATTCACAACTTTTTCATTCTGATCTTTTTGGGATATGAGTTGAAAATGCCAAAGGCAAAGGTAGCACAGACCATGTGTGTGATGCTTAATCTCTTCGCAGACTTTCTAAAGAACGGTAGCACTTTCTCAAGGAATTCTTTTTTGGATTTACAGGAATCCTGGTTCTGTCGCTTCCCACCTCTATGCCTTTGAGCCACTTATCTTTCCAAGATTCAGTTTTCTTAACTATAAGCCAAGTTTTAAAAAGTATAGCCAGTAGACTAAGCAAGTCTGTCTTCAACAAGATAAATAAAGAGATCATTTCTTCTTCCTACTGACTTCAAATATGACTTTATCTTCTTGGTTCTTTTGAGCCTACTCTGAGGTCACAGAGACCAGAAGCAGGAAAACTGCTCTTCCCTCTGCTCTTCCCTGTTCTTGATATATCTGGTTTTTAGTTTTGGGTTTTTTTTTTTTTTTTTTTGAGACAGAGTCTCACTCTGTGGCCCTGGGTAGTGCCCTGGCATTGTAGCTTAGAACAACCTCAAACTCTTGGGATCAAATGATCCTCCTTCCTCTGCCTCCCAAGTAGCTGGGACTACAAGCGTGGGCTACTGAGCCTGGCTAGTTTTTCTATTTTTAGTACAGATGAGGGTCTCACTCTTGCTCAGACTGGTCACAAACTCCTGAGTGATCCATCTGCCTTGGTCTCCCACAGTGCTAGGATAATAGGCATGAGCCACTGCTCCTGGCCTTGATCTTTTCTTAATCTTTTGTCTTTTCCTCACTATGCGTCTAACTATTCTGTGGTCTGGAATGAAGGAGAGGTGCAAAGTATACGGCAGCTGCACCCCCCTACCCCCATTATTTGGGCTCCTGTGCTGGACCATGTCATGACATAGGAAAGCAGTCCTCGGGAAGACTTCTTAAAATTCACCATCCCCTCCTGGCAAAAAAAGGCAAATTGGTCCATTTCCCCTGTTGGCAGGTGCCTGAGTCCTTTCAAAAATATTCAAGCCTGGCTACCTTTCTAGGTATCCAGGTGGTGCATGTGAAAAGCACACCAGCCAGCCCTGACATGCTCCAGGAGTAAGACTAACGCATTGCACTCTTTTAGCTTGCCCTGCAGTTGTGGTCTGATCCAGGCAACATCCTGCATTCAGAGTATTTTAGACAATCGACAAGTATCCTTCTCTCCTCCTTCACACACCACACTGGAGGTATCTGCTCCATAGCAGCATGGGTAAACTTACGCAGTTTTGTAGCTACCAAAAGTATCTAGGAAAAATTGGAGGAATATAGAGAAATATTGATCTCCTCTTTTAATCCACATTTTAATCTCTAGGTGGTTATTGGGGTACATCTTTACTTGACTAGAGAGAAAGGGAATATGATTGCCTGATAAGTAATCTGTTGATCAACTTTGCTTTCAAAGTTTAATTCAAAATTCCCTTAAATTAAATTTGTCATCCCTTGAAATTTTGTGAGCAATTTTGATCTCCTACATCTCTCTAATCTTTCTAATGTTCTCTTACACCGGCTGTTGGGGGTGTGTGTGACAGGTAAAGCAGTTTGGCCACTGGGATGAATCTTTTGTGTCTCTTTGGATAAATAACCATACTTCTCCTCCATCATCCCTGCTTTCAAACTTTAGATGAAATTCTGGGACCCTCCAAACTTCTCATTGCATTCTCTACATATCTCCCAGGATTGTTATAATAACCAAACCTTCTCCATATTGTGGTAACTTATTTTGTGTTTCTATTAAAAACTAGTATATTTAATAACAACTCTTGCGTGATGGGATAACTAAAGTGTAGAGAGGAAAAGTTGTCTTCTGATATAAGAAATTCATGCTCTGATTAAATAAAAAATTAAAATAATATGAAATAATATAAAGCAAGAATATATGCCACAGCACACTGCAGCTTTAAAGTCATGGTAATTATAAACATGATCATGACAAATGTCATGTTTGTTAGGGAAAGCGTCAGACCTACAAATCTCGATTATTTCTCATAAAAATGATTGCTGTTAATTAAAGGAATGCTTTTTTTAAAATTTTAAACAATTTGTCTGAAAATGTTCAAACGAAAGTAAGAGGAGAATAATGTTGTGAAAATAATACCCAAAAGCCGATGGGTTGGCCAAGGACTTTTCAAAACATTGGGAAGATATCTCAGTGTGGTCTTGAGGGAACTGCAGAATATTAGTGGTAGCACCACTGCCGCACAGATCTGGTGGGCCTCTGGCTGCCAATGGAACCACAAATGCCCATCCTGTATGTCACTCCAGAATTCCCTGAGAACGAGAGCTCTGGCCAGCTCTGCCTGGAGTTGAAGATATTCTGGATCTTCAATGTAGAGGATCTATAATATAGATTAAAGCTGAAGAAATTATCAGGCATGGAAAGCACTAGGAATTCTGACTTCTGTGTCTTCTGATTACCATGATAATTTATATTGTAAATTTAGACCTAATATGTACAAAATTTGTGTTCTATTGCTTCCATTTGTGAAGTTTTTTCTGTAAACATGTTTGCAATAAACCAACAGATTGACGCTAGATATCTGATTTGCAATCTGTACTGAGGATCTCTTGTATTTTGTTGAGCTTCTCCATGAGTCTCCTGAATAAAGAAAAAATAGGACAATTGAATCATTCGGGCTACTCAGTGGAGAGTAGTAATCTTAATGGAGAAGCTCCGTTTATGAATCAGGCTTCGACACAAGATTGAATTATGAAAAGGGAGTTTAAAATCCCTAGTCTCAACTAGATTGGAATTTTCTTCTATCTCTACATATCCAAGGTTCTATGAAAATGCATGTAAATGCAGCGAAAGTTAATTCATGTTAACTTTTTCATGGTATGTGGTGAGGTTGGAGTCATAGGAAATTGCTTTGATGCTTGATGTCACCTACTCAACTTTGTTTAGTGAACAATATAACAAGGCACCCCTTGCCATACTCAGGCAAGGAAAGGCTTTATTTGAAATACGTTTTATGGACTCTGAGTAACCTTGAAAATTGGCGCACGTTTGCCAAGACAGCAAACAAATGTGTGTGGGAAGCAGATGGGCTGAATTCCTTACAGACCTTCCAACTCAGGGTAAATTGCCCAGTCAGGGGAATGTCTACATGACTATCCCTGCAGGGGGAAATCAGCAGTGTGGGCAGCTGAGGCCATCAATTAGTAGTTTAGGCTAGAGAAGCTGAAATGTCTGTCTGAGGAGATGAGCCTTGCTCTCCCCCCTCTCTCTTTCCTGTTTGCACGGTTATCTGGCCTCTTCAAATGTTGCATTACCCTATGTTCTTGGTTTACCCTTTACCCAACCTTCCTGGGGGCTGTAATCTCTCCTCTCTCATTCTCTCTCTCTTCCTCTCTTTTTTTAATTAAATCATAGCTGTGTACATTAATGCATTTATGGGGTACAATTGTTGATCAACTTTCTTTCAAAGTTTAATTCAAAATTCCCTTAAATTAAATTTGTCATCCCCATTCTCTTATATACAACTGGAAATACTTACAGCAATTGCTAAGTCATGGAAGAAGCCCAAGTGCCCCCCGACCCTCTCTCATTGACTGCTGACTACTGACTGCTGTGCATCCTTGCACGTGTACTCTGTTATGTAGCCAATAAAAAGATTCTGGGAAACAGGACAGGTCCTGCATGGTTCTCATGCTTCCCCTCTAGGCACCTGAAACAGTATTTACCCTCATAGGCTTCCAGTTTTATGCACTAAGTTTGGCGAAAGTGTCATCCTTTCCTCAGTGCCTTCTCCCTTGCTGGCCACTGTCCCAGGTTGGGGTCCAATAGAAGCCCAACAAATGTCCTTCAGTGCTTACCACAGAAAGACAAAGAAAGAGGCCAGCCACGAGGTGACTCTAGAGTGACATAGTCTCAACAGAAGCCATTTCTACAGTTCCGGATCATAGTCCTTTTAAGAAAGAAATGTCATTGTGAAATTTATTTCTATAAAAAAAATTAAAGGATAACTGAACTTCTCCAATAATGCAAGTAAAGATGAAAATTCTAATAAGTTAAAGTGTTGTGGATATTCTCTATAGTCAGTCAAATATATAGCGTTAATATCAAGGAGAACTATCAGCATGAACATAGATTAAATGCATATAAAATCTTGATTGTATTTCTAAGCCTATTTTGGAGTCAAATAAAACAACTTCAAGAAAAATATCTTTCATATTATTATGAGTTTTTAGTTTTCATATTTTTTTCTACTTGTAGCCTTGAAGATTGCTAGAGGGTACATAGGAGATCACATAGTTTTGATAAATTAGTCTTACTTTGGGCAATTAAGGCATCGGTAAGATTAAAAAGTTGGTTCTAACATTCCATTCCCGGTGACTTAGGATAAAATCACAATTACTGCTTTGTCTTCCTGCTTGGTTAGATGCAGTGTTCTCACCACACTTGGATTGCTATAATAAGTCAAGCTTAAGAAAAAAGTCTACACGGAAACTTGCGTGCAATTGCTGTGCCTGACATTCATGCAAAATGTAATTAAAAGATTTGAATTGTACAGGTGCTATAAAGAAGTGTATTACAAAATAAGCAAACCATAATGTCAGAAAATCCAGTTTGGTTATTAACATGTTATGATCTTAATTATGGCATTCCTGTATTGTACTTCCAGGTCTATTGCTAAGGAGAGGAGGTTATAAAAACGGGTTGTCAAAATCATTATCAGGAAGTTATTCGAACATTGTTTTTAAAGGAAATTTATTGTTTAATTATAAAGGCAATATAACTGCAATCTAGAAAACATGTAAAATGGTGAAAAGAAAAATAATTGCCTATTATCCCAGCCCTCGAACCTCCATGATTATAATTTTGGTGGAGTTCCTTCCAGCCTTTCTTCATAGCGCTTTTATTAATTATTTTGTTTACAATTCTAATGTTTGCACATCACATTTCTCACCCTCCTTTTTCACTTTCTTGTACATATTTAATAGAATTTTATATTTTCAAAATAAGCCTAGTTTTCATATTAGGAAATTATTTTGTAAGAGAAAGTGGCCTTTTTTATTCCCAGGAACTTTTCACGAGAAACGCTTTGCTCTTGGCTGAATGCTAAACACAGGACAAAGTCTCCATCAATTAAGGCTTGGAAGGAGGCCAGACCTCAATCGCTGGGGGTAGAATCTTTGTGTCTTAGCTTCCATGGGAATGGCCATATAAAGAGACCAGATGATACAAGACACCATAATTGCTGCCCATGGAGCCAATGGAGGGCATCTGAATGCACCAACATGAAAGCGCTTCTTTCAAGGACACCTGAAAGCATGCTATGAAACCAATAGCTACAAGAAAATCAAAATTACTTAGAAAATAAACTGCAATTGTATGAGCCATTCTATGGGTGAGAGTGGCTTGTGTGCATTTTTGAAAACTACAATGTATAAGTAATGCAAACTGTGAGAGTCCCTGCAATTTTGTACTGTGAGATAAAAAAGAATTAATATCTACAGTTATAAAATAAACCTTTTATGTATATGTACAGGCATAATTGAGCATATGCTATACATAGGAAAACTAAGAAATGTCTAAATATAAACTATACTTAATCACAAAAAAGAATAAAAAGTCCAAAGTTTATTAAAAGTGTCATAAGACCCTAATTCTCCAAAATTTCCAACAGCTTCATTCATCATTAAGAAACCACAAAAGATGAAAGATCAAAGAACTTTAAAGCATCTCCTACTTAGAATGTCAATATCACACCAAGATTTGTGAAAGGATTTTTAAGGATGTGCAGAAAATATGCAGAATATCTGGAAAGTAGATTGTGAATTCAGATGGTCTTAAAAGTCATATGTTGTTTTGCCATGTAATTCACTTTTTCAAATTTTTCTTTTCTCTCTGTGGCTACCTTACATGATTTCAGTCTATGGTTTTCAGTAGTTTGATTGTAATGGCTCTAAATGTGGTTTCCTATCCATTTATAGTTTGTGATGTTTATATTTGTTATTGAATTTGTGGCTTAGTATTTTTATCACATTTGGGAAATTCTCAGCCAGTATACTCAAGATTTGGTTAAATGTATGTTAGTGCCACTGTATCCTACATACTATTTATGCTTTTTTTTCCTGTATACTTTTTCTCCCCATGCATTGCTCTGGATAATTTCCACTAATTTATCACCTGCATTGCTCTGGATAATTTCTACTAATTTATCACCTGATTTATTAATTATCTTATGTTCTATTTTGTTTTGTTTTTCTAATCTGTTAATAAACTACTCTAATGAAATCTTAATCTTAGACATTATAGGTTTGGTATACAATTTTCATTTGGCTGGGTTTGTTTTTCTTTTTAGGAGATTTTAGGTATCTTTTAAACATTCCTATTCTTTCCTCTATTTTCTTGAATTATATCAATTGTTGTTACTTTAAAGTCTTTCACAACTTTAATATGATTCACCCACGAATCTGTTTCAGTTACCCATTTTTCTCTTGGCTTTGTTCACATGGTCTTGCATTTTAGTATGCTATTAATTTTTAATTTGATTCTTGAAATGATATGTTTTTTTAAAAAATTGTATGGTCTCTGGATAATGTTATTAATATTTTCCTCCAGTGAGGATGATGTATAATATAGCAATTTTTCTATCAGTGAGTAATTGACCTACCAGTATAGGTCTGACAATATGGAATTACTTGGATAAATTATGATTTATTCACTATAAATTGTAATTGTTCCTGAATAATGACCCATTTGAGGTTATGAATTTCAAATGTGATTAAGTAATTGTATGTGTGAGAGCATGTGTTTTCCTCCACTTAAGTTTACTTACTACAAAGATGCAGGCATAGATAGTACTTAAATTCACCATATTTACCCCCACACTCCAACCAATGCTTATGCAAATCAATAAATTTGATTCATGATGTTAACAGAATAAAGGATTCAATGCAATCTCTATCAACATAACAATGATATTCTTCACAGAAATAGAAATAAATAGTCTTAAAATCATATATAACCACAAAAGATGCCAAATTGCCAAAGCAATATTGACCAAAAAGAATAATGCTGGAGGCTCAGACTATTGACTTTATAAAATATACTACAAAGCTATAATAACCAAAAGAGCATGGTACTGGCATTAAAACAGATACATAGATCAATGTAGCAGAGAGCCTAAAATAAATCCATGCATTTATAGTCAACTAATTTTTGACAAAAGTCCCAAGAATACACAATGAAGAAAGGGCAGTCTCTAGGAGTTGAAAAAACCAGATATTCATATGCATAAGAATGAAATTAGACTCTGTCCCTTACCATATGCAAAAATCAATTTAAAATAGAATAAAAACTTAAATGTAACACCTGGAACTATAGAAAAAAATGGTGTAAAAATCTCTATAGGTCTAGGGCAATGATTTTCTGGATATAAATTTTAAAAACATAGGCAACAAAAGAAAAAAATAGACAAATGAGATTATATGAAGCTAAAACTCTCTGTTCAGGAAAGGAAATAATCAAGAAAATGAAGAGACAACCTACAGAACAGTAAAATATATTTTCAGACTATACATTTGCAGAGTGGTTACTATCCAAAATATATAAGGAACTCAAACAACTCAAGAACAATAAAACAAATAACTCTTGAAGCACCCTTTTATCATAAGAACACTTAACAAAATAGATATATAAGAGACCTACTTTAGAATTATAAAAGCCATAAATGATAAACCTACAGCAAGCATCATACTAAATGAAGAAAAATTGCAAGTGTTCCACTTGCAACTGGAACCAGACAAGGTTGCCCACTAAAACTACTTCTATTTAACATAATGCTGGAAGTCCTAGCCAGGGCAATCAAACAGGAGGAGGAAGTCAAGGTGTCTAAATGAGGAAAGAAGAGCTCAAACTATCAGACTTTGCTCATGATATGACCTTATACCTAGAAAATCACAAAGATTCTGTCAAGAAACTCATGGAATTGATAAATAAGTTCAGCAAAGTCTTAGGACACAAAATCCATGTACACAAATCAATAGTATTCACTTATACCAACAACAGTCAAGCTGAGAACTAAATATCTTTCACAATAGCAACAACAACAACAAATAGTTAGGAGTCTACTTAACTAAAGATGTGAAAGACCTCTATAGGGAGAACTATGAAACACTGAGGAAGAAAACTGAAGAAGATATAACAGATGGAAAAACATATCATGATTATGGATCAGTAGAATCAACATTGGCAAAATGTCTGTACTACCCAAAATGATCTACAGATACAATGCAACCCCCATTAAGATACCAATGTCTTTTTTTAAAGATCTAGGAAAAATAGTTCTATGCATCATAGGAAATCATAAAAGACCCTAAATAGCCAAAGGAATTATAGTCAATGAGAACAAATGAAGAGGATCACTTTAGCAACTTCAAACTACATTATAAGGCTATAGTAACCAAAATAGCATGGTACTGAGACAAAAACAGAGACATAGACCTATGCATCAGAACAGAGAATCCATGTATAAAACTATCCTCATATGGTCATCTGATCTTTGACAAAGCAGACAGAAATATACACTGGGGAAAAGAATCCCTATTTAGTAAATGGATCTGGGAAAATTGGATACCCACATACAGAAGACCAAAACAGAACCCACAAGTCTCACTATCCACAAAAATTAATTTACTATTTAAACCTATACAGGAAACTATAAGAATTCTCCCAATTCTAGGGAAAACTTCTACAGACATAAGCCTAGGCAAAGAATTTATGAAGAAGATCCCAAAGGCAAACACAACAAAAATGAAAATTACCAAATGAGACTTGATTGAATTAAAAAGCTCTGTATAGCCAAGCACACAATAGAGCCAATAGACAACCTACAGAATGGAAGAAAATATTTTCATGCTATACATCCAGTAAAGGGTTAATAAGCAAAATCTATAATGAAATCAAACAAATTAGCAAGAAAAAAAATCAAACAACCCCATAAAAATGTGGGCAAAGCCATGAACAGAGGTTTTCAAAACAAGATAGATTAATGGCCAACAAACATATGATAACATACTCATTATCCCCAATCATTAAGGAAATGCAATTCAAAACCACAATGAGATATCTCCTAACTCCAGTGAGAATGGTGTTTATCAGAAAGTCCCCAAACAACAAATGCTGGTGTAGATATGAAGTGAAAGAAACACTTAAACACTACTGTTGGGACTTCAAACTAGTTCAACTTCTTTGAAAAATTATATGGAGATACCTCAAAGAAATAAAAGTATACTTGCATTTTATCCAGCAATCTAACTATTGGGTATTTACCCAAAAGAAAAAAAAAGTCATTTTATCAAAAAGATATGTGCACTTGAATGTTTATTGTAGCACAATTCACAATTGCAAAGAGGTGAAACCAATCTATCAAAATGACAGAAGATTGAAAGTATTGAAGAGGATGTGAAGAAAAGGAAATCCTTGTCCACTGTTCATGGAAATGTAAGTTAGTACAACCGTTATGGAAAACAGTATCAATCTTCTCCAGAAAGTTAAAATGCAACTACCATATGATTCAGCAACCACACTACTGTGTATACATCCAAAGAAAACAAAATCAATATGGTGTTAAAGATGTCTGCACTTCCAATGTTTATTGTAGCACTATTCACGATAGCCAAGATATGGAATCACTCTAAGTGTCCATCAGAGGATTTATGGATAAAGGAAATGTGATATATACACATAAAGAGATATTACTCACCCATAAAAAGAAGGACATTCTGTTCTTGGAGACATGATTGAACCTGGAGGACATTACGTTTAAGTGAAATAAACCAGGCATAGAAAGACAAATACTGCATAATTCACTCCCATCTGGAATCTAAGAAATGTTGATCTCATAGAAGTAAAGAATAGGTTGATGGTTACCAAAGGGAGGCTGGAGGTGATTAGAAGAAAAGGCAGTTGAGGAGATATAGTTTAAGGATTCATATTTATAGTTAGATAGGAAGAGTAAGTTCAAGAGATCTGATATGTAACTTGGAGACTGTAGTTAAGTTGTATTCTTGAAAAGTGGTAGAGAGTGGATATTAACTGTTCTAACCAAATAAAAAATGCACTCGTTAAATAAGCTAGATTAGCCATGCTCATTTCCTGCTGTGTGGCCCAGTTCCTAACAGGCCACAGACCAGTACTTATCTATCTGTGGGCCAGAGGTTGGGGACCGCAGCTTTCAAATATCATGTTGTATATAAAAAATACATAAAATTTTGTATGTCAGTTTAAAAAATTTAAAAGTTACAAGCTAGACAAACAGAAAAATATGCACTATGAGGGTATATTTTGTCCTGGGCAGGCTGAGATAAAACTCAAAGCAAATGTCAATTTTATCACATTAAAATGTATCTATACAATCATTTTCTTAAGTATCTCTACAAAGTAATTTGCAATAATTCACACCCCTTTTGGATAGTTTAATTCTGTTTTAAATGATGAATATCACTTATAAGCTCTTCAAGATTGATCCATGCTATTTGGATCTAAGACATTAATAGCTAATTAAATTTTGATTTTTATATGTATGTAGTTAATTTGATGGATATTGATAAACTATTTACTACAAGTTTAAATAATTAAATTTAATAGAAAGCACTAATCTTTCAGAAATAATTTATAAAATAAAGTTTCACTGGGAAATACAGAGAAACAGATATATTCAAGAATGTGGGCTGGCTCACAGAACTCTGGGAGGATGAAATTAGTCACAATTGGGGACTAGAAATAGCTTCAAATAGCATATGTAGAACTATTGCATGAAGACACCACTGCTGATATCTCTTGCTAGAGATATTGTTGCTCAGTATTTGACATTGATATTACTTCTAGAAGCATCATCATTAATGGTTAAGAAAACAGGATATAGCTTGGACCACTGTAGCAATCTATTCATAAGAGATTCTATCAGTGTCTCTTAATGGCTATGACTCATTTTTTAAACAGGTGAGACCTTCTAAAGTCAACTATGTGCAGGTAGTTTATGCAATAGGATCATAAGCATCATTTCCCCAGCATCATGTTCCCAACTATCAATACATCTCCATATGGTTCAGAGTTGTGTGTGTAAATCATGGAGTTATTGATTCACTGAGATTGGCACCACAGTGAACACTTGCGGTGTTCCTCCCCTCCATGCTGCTTATCTGTCAGACTGCTTTCTGCAGATATGACCATCCGTGCACGATGCTGCAAATATCCCAATCTTCCCTGTTTTTAAATTTTCAGGCCAGGTGGCATCCAAATAATGCATTGTCAGATTCTCCCTTCTGTCCAGGTTTAGACTGCTGAATTTGGTAAATAGGCCAGTTTCTTCTGAAATATGCAGCCATGGTCACAGTTTCTACTTTCTAGGAGACTTTCCACTTCCCTATATGATAGGCACTAAATTTAGCAGCCCCCTTACATAGTTGTGATATTTTGTTTGATTACTGCTCTGCATCGTAACACTATGACAGCACTTGGAGCATGTAAAGTGTATCATAAACATTTACTAACATTTTGCATAATTAATGAATAAATCACCTACTTCCCTACTTTCTCTAGAGATTCCTTTTCTAATTCTTTTATGCTCCAGACACTTTCATATGGCTTCCTAGAAGAAAAGGATGAAGCTGCCATCTTGGTTATTTATTTTATTTTTTTTTCCTTTTATTGAGTCATATACACATAGATCATGAATACATTTATGCATCTGTGGGATACAATGTGTTGATTTTTTTTTTTTGGCAGTTTTTGGCCAAGGCTGGGTTTGAACCCACCACCTCTGGTATATGGGGCCAGCGCCCTATTCCTTTCTGTCACAGGCACTGCCCCAATGTGTTGATTTTTTATACAATTTGGAGTGCTTACATGAAACTAATCAACATAGCTTTCACCTCATTTACTTAATTATTGTGTTAAGAAATTTATGTTCTATTGATAGATTTGACTTGTACCCTTCATTATGCTCCGTAGGTGTGGTCCCACCATTTACCCTCCCTCTGTCAAACCTTTCCCCCATGTCCCTCCATTTCTCTCCTTCATCCTTGGCTATAGTTGTGATGTATCTTAAAGTCAATAAAATATTATTAAGCTGAACTTGTAGTTATGCAAAAATAATGCTAAATGGTTGTAGGATAATTCTAGGGAGAACTACAGTCACACCTCTAATCAAAAAGTAATGTGATTGATTATTGAATAATTTATTTTTCTTGTATCCATTATTAAGGAGGAAAAGAAAATGGGCCTCCAATATTATAATTTTTCAATGTTCCTAACCAGTGAGATTGTGGGGATAAGAGAGAGGTTTAATATAAAATTTAAACTCACAAATGAGAATTTGAGGGGAAATTGAATTTGGGGGATTTGTCTTTCCTTTATCTAACAACAAATTGTCAGACTAAAACCAGTGTGGAGAGATCTGGAGACTGCTTACTATGCCTCTAGTTTTTTTTTTTGTTGTTGTTGTTGTTGTTGTTCAGCTGGGTTTGAACCCTCCAACTCTGGCATATGGGCCCAGTACCCTACTCCTTTGAGCCACAGGTGCCGCTCTATGCCTCTAGTTTTATGAAGTCTGATTGGACCTAGAAAGGAGAAAACTAGTTAAAACAATAAGAATAACCCTGGAGGGGTTAATAAAATACAACTTGCACAGACTTCAGGTGAAATCACAATCATGGATATGAAATATCCTGTGTTAATAACTTACTTGTCCATTTAAAAAGATGTCTGATGGAAAATTAAGGAGAAATCAAGGCTTAGCCATTAGACCCAGACACAAATTGGTACTGGAAGACAGTATCATATTTGGTTTTGCAAAGTCAACACAGAAGAACAAATTTCTCAAAACCCAGTAAGTGGTTTTGCCAACACTTGGTATTGTCAAACTTTATATTTAGTCTTTCTGGTAGGTCAGATAATATTTCATTATCATTTTAGTTTGCTTTTCCTTGATGAATAGAGAAATTATGCTTCTTCTCATCTGTTTATTTAGCTATCTTCTCTCTTGAAATCTTTGTTCAAGACTTTTACAATTTTTCATTTGGTTATCTCTCTCCTTAATGATGTGTAGGATTTCTTTAAACATCCCAAATGCTGTAAGAACTGTGACAGTTATATGTGTTATAATATCTTCTCTCGCTCTCCGTGTTACTTTTTTGTTTTCCAAATTGTATCATTACTAAGCTAAAGTTTTAAATTTTAGTGGAACATTGAAAATATTTTCTTTTATTATTAATTAGTATTTATTCATTTTTAACAAATTTCCTCCCTCAGGGTTTTTAAAATAGTGTTTTACATATTTATCTAGAAGCATTATTGTTTTGTTTTTCACATTTGGAAGTCTAAATGTATCTGGAATAGATTTTTATTAAAGCTATCAGAGAAAGGCTAATTTTTTAAATACATATATCTAAATGCTATAGTGTCATTTGTTGAAAAGATTGCATAACATTGGCTTTGCAACAAATCAAGTTTTGATATGTGGTTGAGTTTTTAGATTTCCTTGTTTTTCGTTGGGTGGTTTATGCCTTTTTTTGTACTAATATCACACTGTTTTATTAAAGCTCTATAAATTTTAACTGTTAAAACAAGATCTTCATTAATATTTCTATTCTTTAAGAGCACTTTAGTTATTTTCATTTCTTTATAAAATTTAGAATACATTTCTCGTGTTTCACCTAAATATTTGCCTGGGACTACATTGGATTTTAATATCACCTTGAGTAGAACAGACATCTTTATAATACTGAATCTTTTGAACCAAACACTTGGCATATCCCTCCATTTACTTATATGCACTTTAATTTTTCTCAAAAATATTTTATGGTTTTCAGTGAAAAGGACTTTTATGGTTTTTGGTAAAATTATAGCTAGTTGTCAGATATTCATGGATGACCTTTCAAAATAGTACCTCTTGTGAGGTAAATATCATTGAATTATATCCTATCTACAGAAAAGCAAAAACTTTGTATACACACAGCTCTGTGGATATTTACAAACTCATCACACTCTCATCATATGCAATTAGATCAGAAAAGAGAACATAGGCAACACCCTAGCAACCCCCATCAAGCATAGTTCCAGGCACTATCACGATTTCCAAAACAAAAATTAACTTTGCCTGTTCAAGGTTTACATAAACGGAATCATATCACATGTACCTTTTGTATCTGGCTTGTTTCTCCCAAGATTTATTTGTAAGGTTCATTCATGCTGTTGTTTATGGTTTCTTCATCTTCTTAAAAATACAGTATTTTGTTACATAAACACACCATGCTAGTATATTTATCCAAATTACCATGTATGGACATTTGAGTTGTCTCTTACTTCCAGCCGCTATGAATAGTGCTGCTATGAACACTGGTATTGTTTTTCTTATTTTGTTTTTGGCGGGGGAGACATTTTTGGTGTTAGGAACAGTGCTATTATTTATAACTTTGTACATGAACTTGGTGAAGATGCATGGATTTCAGTTGGCTAGAAGCTTAGTGGTAGTCTATTAGATTATAGGCAATGCATATATAGATCTTCCAAGTGTCCCATATCCTTGCCAAAACTCAGGAATGTATGTTTCTGTCATCTTTGCCATTCTGGTGGGTATATAGTGGTATTTCACTATGGTTTTAATTTCATTTCCTTGATGGTTAATGTGTTAAGCAATTTTTCATGTACTTATTATTCATTTATTTTCCTTTATTGTAAAGTATATTCTCAAACTTGTTAACCATGTTTTATTGGGTGAGTTATTTTTAAAATAATTTATAAAAGTGTTTCTCTATTCAGAATATGAGCCATTTGCTAACTATATGTTTTGAAGAAGGTATCTTCTCCCACACTGTGGGTTTCTTTTTTTGTTTCTATTTTAGAATTTCTTTTGACAAACAGATTTTTTTTTTTGGCCGGGGCTGGGTTTGAGCCCGTCACCTCTGACATATGGGGCCAATGCCCTACTCCTTTGAGCCACAGGTACCACCTGACAAACAGATTTTTTAATATAGCCCAGTTTGAATTTTTCTTTATTTAGGGTTATTTACTACTTAAGAAATGTGTGACCACCTCAAGGTTACAATGCATCCTTTATGTTTTCTCTTAAAAGACATTGTTTGACCTTTGCTGTTTATGTTCCCTCTCCATTTGAATTTGAGTTTTCTATATGGTGGGAGTTATTGAAAAGGCCACATTTTCCACTGTACTTCACAGTTGCTTCTGTTATACATCAGGTAACTACGTATGTGTGGTTCTGCTTTTACCCTGTGGTATCTGATAATCTGGCCAAATTTCACACAGTTTTAAATGCTCTAACATTTATCTATCATTTATATTGGTTATTTTCTCTTTTTTGGATTTGGTTTGAATATTTTCTTCTTTGGAAGCTTCTCTTCCAAACCAACAACTCCCTGTTTTTGTTTTTGTTCGTTTGTTCTATGAACAATGTCTTTCTCTGTTGCCCAAGATGGGGTGCAGTGGTGCCATCATGGCTTACTGCACTGCAGCCTTGAACTATAGGGGTCAAGGGATCCTCTTGTCTCAGCCTCATGACTAGCCAAGACTAACTCTAATCATCTGTGAAATTAATCTCTGAGCTCCTAGTGTTAATTACAGTAGAACCTTCATAGGTGACTACTCCCCACATTGGCCACCTCCTTAAATTGACCAACTTTTCTTTAAATGTACTTGCACCACATGTACGTATCAGTACAGTAGGTCTAGTACTTATGTTGACCACCTCCATGTGGTGACCATTCTGTTATAGCCCCTTAGGTGGTCACTTTATTACATTTTTATTTATTTATTTTTATTAAGTCATTTGTACATAGATTATGAATACATTTATGCCTTTGTGGGATTCAATGTGTTGATTGTTTATACAAATTGGAGTGCTTATTGATTGCATTTTTTAAATTCGATTTCTTCCTTAACCCATTTTTTTCTTTAGCTTCCAAGGCTCTTCTTAAATCCTCAGTAATCCTACTTCTCTCCTTCAACACAGCACACAGTTTTTCTTTAAAATCTGTATCTGACAACTGCAAACATCTGAAGCTCTTCCTTCTGCTCCTTTTGGTTCATGCTCTCCAATCCCTTCAGGTATGCAGGCAAATTGCTTGGAGACCTAGACATTATGTACAGAAAATAATTAGAAGCCAAGAATGATGTTGCTGTTGTCGAGAAATGATAGACTCTTCTTTCCGACAGATGTCTGATTCTAGAAATATATAATCTCGTTAACCTGACTCCAGAGATTGACACTTTGAAGATTGTCTTCCATCTCTATGGCTAAATAACTTCCTAGTTTAACTTTGCAGAGGACCTGTTGTTTACTGTTGCTATGCTCCCCCTCAGGGATCCTTCACAATGATTTTCATTTGTATCCCCCCAATTTTCATTTGTACCCCCAAGCTCAGCTTCCCAAACTTCCAGCACCTCATCCAGATTCAGTGAATATCCACAAGGGACAAGAACCCTAAACACCAATCTTTTACTTGAGTCTATCTGTTTTCTCTCTGATCTCAAATCAAAGTTTCAAATAACTATTTAGCTTTCTACAGCTTCATCATATTATTTTGTTTATTTTTGATAAGTTTTAAAAGATTTTCTCAGTTGGAGGATTGCCTTGAATTACTTAGTCGATAATTACTGAAAACAAAAGTCTCAAGCACTTCTGGAGGTATTTTTTTCAAACAAAGCAATTTTCTTCCTGATCATAATTCTACTGTTATGTGTTGAGACATTAACAAATATTTCCATCTCATTAGTAAAAAAATTTTTGAGGGACCATCCTTTCTACTTCTACCTCCCACCAGCCTCTTTCTTAAGACTGTGTAAAATTTTAGTTGCTATGTAAAGCTGAAGATGCATTAAATAAGGAAAATATATAAAATTGAACTTTGCAAATGGAACATTTGGGTGGCCTTGCATTACAAAATATTATAACATAGGTGCTTGAAGCGATGGCATAGATCGCATAGGCATTGGAAGTCAGTGGGACTTCAGAACAAGAGTCATGGACATATTCATGTTTAGGTTTGAGTAGGATAGAGGGGAAAGAGTGAGACTGCCTTTGCTGGGCACCTATAAGGTTTTGTGAGGAGGATGGGCAAAAGTGGGTGAGATGTCAGGATGCTCAACCAGAATTCTGTATGTAGGTTTACTTTTTTTTCTATTTCTTTTCTTTTCTTTTTTCTTTCTTTTGTTTCTTTTTTTCTTTTTTTTTTTTTTTTGAATCACTGTTTTGCTCTGTTGCCCAGGCTAGAATAGAATGCAGGGGCATCATCATAGCTCATAACAACTTCAAACTCCTGGCTTGAAGTGATGCTCCTGACTTAGTCTTTCAATTAGCTGGGACAACAGGTATGTACCACCAGACCCAGCTAGAGACAGGGTCTTTCTCTGAGTCAAGGTGGTCTCGAACTCTTGGCCTCAAGGAAAGAGATCCTCCTGTCTCGGCCTCTGAACATGCTGTCCTACCGAGAAACTTGTGTTTAAACACAGCAATAAATAAAGTAATCTACTCAGAGGAGTTGAGGGCTAGCCTAGGAGAGGGTCATAGGAAGTAGGAACACCCCAAAACCAGATAAATAGGGCTTAAGTGAGCCCTGTGGTACTTTGTGGAGGTCTGGGAGTAACTGGTGGCTGGTGAGCACTTCCACACT